>WOVY01014205.1:0-69819 GCA_013436015.1 Rhipicephalus annulatus | reverse complement strand
TCAATACGTGAGCTTCAATACTTTCACGGTATCGCAACTTTACTATCTGGTGCTAGGTGTTTCCTATTGTTCACACTACATTAAATATTGTGGTTCTAGAAAAACATAAATATTGTCAATGTCACTAAACCCATTATCTGTTTTATGACGTAAGCGAGTGGATGACGTAGGCGGGTGCAGTGTAGGTTTCATTGTTCTCTATGAACAGAACGAGAACGTGTGTACTTTGTCTTGAATTGTCGATACGTGAGCTTCAATACTTAAAAGTATCGCAACTTTACTATCTGGTGCTAGGTGTTTCCTATTGTTACCACCTACATTGAATATTGTGGTTCTAAAAACACAAAAATTGTTTCAATGTCACTAAAACATTCATCTGTTTTGATGACGTAAGCGAGTGGATGACGTAAGCGGGTGCAGTGTCAGGTTTCATTGTTCTCTATGAACAGAACGAGAGCGTGTGTACTTTGTCCTGAATTTTTGTACGTGAGCTTCAATACTTTCAACGTATCGCAACTTTACTATCTGGTGCTAGGTGTTTCCTATTGTTCACACCTACATGAATATTGTGGTTCAGAAAAACAGAAAAATGTCAATGTCACTATAACATTCATCTGTTTTTTGAGTAAGCGAGTGGATGACGTAAGCGGGTGCAGTGTCAGGTTCATTGTTCTCTATGAACAGAACGAGAGCGTGTGTACTTTGTCTTGAATCTTCTTTACTGAGCTTCAATACTTTCAGGTATCGCAACTTTACTATCTGGTGCTAGGTGTTTCCTATTGTTCACACCTACATTGAATATTGTGGTTCTAGAAAAACACAAAATTGTCAATGTCACTATAAACATTCATCTGTTTTATGACGTAAGCGAGTGGATGACGTAAGCGGGTGCAGTGGTAGGTTCATTGTTCTCTATGAACAGAACGAGAACGTGTGTACTTTGTCTTGAATTGTCGATACGTGAGCTTCAATACTTTTAAGGTATCGCAACTTTACTATCTGGTGCTAGGTGTTTCCTATTGTTTCCACCTACATTGAATATTGTGGTTCTCAAAAAACACAAATTTTCAATGTCACTATTAACATTCATCTGTTTTGATGACGTAAGCGAGTGGATGGAGTAAGCGGGTGCAGTTCAGGTGTCATTGTTCTCTATGAACAGAACGAGCGTGTGTACTTTGTCTTGAATCTTTTGTACGTGAGCTTCAATACTTTAAGGTATCGCAACTTTACTATTGGTGCTAGGTGTTCCTATTGTTCACACCTACATTGAATATTGTGGTTCTCAAAAAACACAAATATTTCAATGTCACTATTAACATTCATCTGTTTTGTGACGTAAGCGAGTGGATGAAGTAAGCGGGTGCAGTGTCAGGTTTCATTGTTCTCTATGAACAGAACGAGAGCGTGTGTACTTTGTCCTGAATCTTTTGTACGGGAGCTTCAATACTTTCAAGGTATCGCAACTTTACTATCTGGTGCTAGGTGTTTCCTATTGTTCCCACCTACATTGAATATTGTGGTTTCTCAAAAACACAAAATTTCAATGTCACTATAAACATTCATCTGTTTTGATGACGTAAGCGAGTGGATGAAGTAAGCGGGTGCAGTGTCAGGTTTCATTGTTCTCTATGAACAGAACGAGAGCGTGTGTACTTTGTCCTGAATCTTTTGTACGTGAGCTTCAATACTTTCAAGGTATCGCAACTTTACTATCTGGTGCTAGGTGTTTCCTATTGTTCAACCTACATTGAATATTGTGGTTCCAGAAAAACAGAAAAATTGTCAATGTCACTATAAACATTCATCTGTTTGTGAGTAAGCGAGTGGATGACGTAAGCGGTTGCAGTGTCAGGTTTCATTGTTCTCTATGAACAGAACGAGACGTGTGTACTTTGTCCTGATTCTTCGATACGTGAGCTTCAATACTTTCAAGGTATCGCAACTTTACTATCTGGTGCTAGGTGTTTCCTATTGTTCACACTACATTGAATATTGTGGTTCTAGAAAAACACAAAAATTGTCAATGTCACTAAAACATTCATCTGTTTTTATGACGTAAGCGAGTGGATGACGTAAGCGGGTGCAGTGTTAGGTTTCATTGTTCTCTATGAACAGAACGAGAACGTGTGTACTTTGTCTTGAATTGTCGATACGTGAGCTTCAATACTTTAAAGTATCGCAACTTTACTATCTGGTGCTAGGTGTTTCCTATTGTTACCACCTACATTGAATATTGTGGTTTAAAAACACAAATATTTCAATGTCACTATAAACATTCATCTGTTTTGATGACGTAAGCGAGTGGATGACGTAAGCGGGTGCAGTGTCAGGTTTCATTGTTCTCTATGAACAGAACGAGAGCGTGTTACTTTGTCCTGAATATTTTGTACGTGAGCTTCAATACTTTCAACGTAGTGCAACTTACTTTCTGGTGCTAGGTGTTTCATATTGTTCACACCTACATTGAATATTGTGGTTCCAGAAAAACAGAAAAATTATCAAATGGCATTATAACATTCATCTGTTTTTCTGAGTCAAGCGAGTGGATGAAGTAAGCGGGTGCAGTGTCAGGTGTCATTGTTCTCTATGAACAGAACGAGAAGCGTGTGTACTTTTGTCCTGAATCTGTTTGTACGGAGCTTCAATACCTTTCAAGGTATCGCAACTTTACTATCTGGTGCTAGGTGTTTCCTATTGTTTCCCACCTACATTGAATATTGTGGTTCTCAAAAACACAAATATTTTCAATGTCACTCTAAACATTCATCTGTTTGATGACGTAAGCGAGTGGATGAAGTAAGCGGGTACAGTGGCAGGTTTCCATTGTTCTCTATGAACAGAACGAGAGCGTGGTGTACTCTTGTCCTGAATCTTTTGTACGTGAGGTTTCAATACTTTCAAGGTATCGCAAACTTACTATCTCATGCTAGGGTGTTTCCTATTGTTCACACCTACATTGAATATTGTGGCTCCAGAAAAACAGAAAAATTGTCAATGTCACTATAAACATTCATCTGTTTTTTTAGTCAAGCGAGTGGATGACGTAAGCGGTTGCAGTGTCAGGTTTCAATGTCCTCTACGAAGAGAACGAGAACGTGGTGTATTTGTCCTGATTCATCAATACGTGAGCTTCACTACTTTCACGGTATCGCAACTTTACTATCTGGTGCTAGGTGTTTCCTATTGTGTCACACTCACATTAAATATTGTGGTTCTAGAAAAACATAAAAATTGTCAATGTCACTAAACCCATTTATCTGTTTTTATGACGGTAAGCCCAGTGGATGACGTAGGCCGGGTGCAGAGTTAGGTTTCATTGTCCTCTATGAACAGAACTAGAAAGTGTGTACTTTGTCTTGAATTGTCGATACGTGAGCTTCAATACTCTAAAAGTATCGCAACTTTACTATCTGGTGCTAGGTGTTTCTTATTGTTACCACATACATTGAATATTGTGGTTTTAAAAACACAAATATTTTCAATGTCACTACAAACATTCATCTGTTTTGATGACGTAAGCGAGTGGATGACGTAAAGCGGTGCAGTTTCAGGTTTCTTCATTGTTCTCTGTGAACAGAACGAGAGCGTGTGTACTTTGTCCTGAATCTTTGTACGTGAGCTTCAATACTTTCAAACGTAGCGCAACTTTATTTCTGGTGCTAGGTGTTTCCTATTGTTCACACCTACATTGAATATTGTGGTTCCAGAAAAACAGAAAAATTATCAATGTCAGTATAAACATTCATCTGTTTTTCTAGTCAAGCGAGAGGATGACGTAAGCGAGTGCAGTGCAGGTTTCATTGTTCTCAATGAACAGAAGGAGAGCGTGTGTACTTTGTCTTGAATCTTCTTTACCTGAGCTTCAATACTTTCACGGTATCGCAAGTTTATGAACTGGTGCCAGGCGTTTCCGATTGTTCACACCTACATCGATATTGTGGTTCTAGAAAAACTACAAAATTGTCAATGTCACTATAACATCCATCTGTTTTATGACGTAAGCGAGTGGATGACGTAATGCGGGTGCAGTGGTAGGTTTTGTTGTTCTCTATGAACAGAACGTGAAAGTGTGTACTTTGTCTTGAATTGCCGATACGTGAGCTTCAATACTTTTAAGGTATCGCAACTTTACTATCTGGTGCTAGGTGTTTTCCTATTGTTTCCACCTACATTGAATATTGTAGTTCTCAAAAAACACAAATCTTTTCAATGTCACTATTAACATTCATCTGTTTTGATGACGTAAGCGAGTGGATGGAGTAAGCGGGTGCTGTATCAGATGTCATTGTTCTCTATGAACAGAACGATAGCGTGTGTACTTTGTCCTGAATCTTTTGTACGGGAGCTTCAATACTTTTAAGGTATCGCAACTTTACTATTTGGTGCTAGGTGTTTCCTAATGTTCACACCTTCATCCAATATTGTGGTTCTCAAAAAACACAAATATTTTCAATGTCACTATTTACATTCATCTGTTTTGGTGACGTAAGCGAGTGGATGAAGTAAGCGGGTGCAGTGTCAGGTGTCATTGTTCTCTATGAACAGAACGAGAGCGTTTGTACTTTGTCCTGAATCTTTTGTACGGGAGCTTCAATACTTTCAAGGTATCGCAAATTCACTCTCTGGTGCTAGGTGTTTCCTATTGTTCCCACCTACATTGAATATTGTGGTTCTCAAAAACACAAATATTGTCAATGTCACTATAAACATTCATCTGTTTTTTAGTCAAGCTAGTGGATGACGTAAGCGGTTGCAGTGTCATGTTTCAATGTCCTCTACGAAGAGAACGAGAACGTGTGTACTTTGTCCTGAGTCTTTTGTACGTGAGGTTCAATACTTTCAAGGTATCGCAACTTTACTATCTGATGCTAGGTGTTTCCCATTGTTCACACCTACATTGAATATTGTGGTTCCAGAAAAACAGAAAAATTGTCAATGTCACTTTAAACATTCATCTGTTTTTTTAGTCAAGCGAGTGGATGACGTAAGCGGTTGCAGTGTCAGGTTTCAATGTCCTCTACGAAGAGATTGAGAACGTGTGTACTTTGTCCTGAATTATGAATACGTGAGCTTCAATACTTTCACGGTATCGCAACTTTACTATCTGGTGCTAGGTGTTTCCTATTGTTCACACTCCAATAAATATTGTTGTTCTAGAAAAACATAAAAATTGTCAATGTCACTAAACTCATTTATCTGTTTTTATGGCGTAAGCGAGTGGATGACGTAGGCGGGTGCAGAGTTAGGTTTCATTGTTCTCTATGAACAGAACGAGAATGTGTGTACTTTGTCTTGAATTGTCGATACGTGAGCTTCAATACTCTAAAGTTATCGCAACTTTACTATCTGGTGCTAGGTGTTTCTTATTGTTACCACATACATTGAATATTGTGGTTTTAAAAAACACAAATATTTTCAATGTCACTACAAACATTCATCTGTTTTGATGACGTAAGCGAGTGGATGACGTAAGCGGGTGCAGTTTCAGGTTTCATTGTTCTCTGTGAACAGAACGAGAGCGTGTGTACTTTGTCCTGAATCTTTTGTACGTGAGCTTCAATACTTTCAACGTAGCGCAACTTTACTTTCTGGTGCTAGGTGTTTCATATTGTTCACACCTACATTGAATATTGTGGTTCCAGAAAAATAGAAAAATTATCAATGGCAGTATAAACATTCATCTGTTTTTCTGAGTCAAGCGAGTGGATGAAGTAAGCGGGTGCAGTGTCAGGTGTCATTGTTCTCTATGAACAGAACGAGAGCGTGTGTACTTTGTCCTGAATCTTTTGTACGGGAGCTTCAATACTTTCAAGGTATCGCAAATTTACTATCTGTTGCTAGGTGTTTCCTATTGTTCCCACCTACATTGAATGTTGTGGTTCTCAAAAACACAAATATTTTCAATGTCACTCTAAACATTCATCTGTTTTGATGACGTAAGCGAGTGGATGAAGTAAGCGGGCACAGTGTCAGGTTTCATTGTTCTCTATGAACAGAACGAGAGCGTGTGTACTTTGTCCTGAATCTTTTGTACGTGAGGTTCAATACTTTCAAGGTATCGCAACTTTACTATCTGATGCTAGGTGTTTACTATTGTTCACACCTACATTGAATATTGTGGTTCCAGAAAAACAGAAAAATTGTCAATGTCACTATAAACATTCATCTGTTTTTTTAGTCAAGCGAGTGGATGACGTAAGCGGTTGCAGTGTCAGGTTTCAATGTCCTCTACGAAGAGAACGAGAACGTGTGTATTTGTCCTGATTCATCAATACGTGAGCTTCAATACTTTCACGGTATCGCAACTTTACTATCTGGTGCTAGGTGTTTCCTATTGTTCACACTCACATTAAATATTGTGGTTCTAGAAAAACATAAAAATTGTCAATGTCACTAAACCCATTTATCTGTTTTTATGACGTAAGCCAGTGGATGACGTAGGCGGGTGCAGAGTTAGGTTTCATTGTCCTCTATGAACAGAACGAGAAAGTGTACTTTGTCTTGAATTGTCGATACGTGAGCTTCAATGCTCTAAAAGTATCGCAACTTTACTATCTGGTGCTAGGTGTTTCTTATTGTTACCACATACATTGAATATTGTGGTTTTAAAAACACAAATATTTTCAATGTCACTACAAACATTCATCTGTTTTGATGACGTAAGCGAGTGGATGACGTAAGCGGGTGCAGTTTCAGGTTTCATTGTTCTCTGTGAACAGAACGAGAGCGTGTGTACTTTGTCCTGAATCTTTTGTACGTGAGCTTCAATACTTTCAACGTAGCGCAACTTTATTTCTGGTGCTAGGTGTTTCCTATTGTTCACACCTACATTGAATATTGTGGTTCCAGAAAAACAGAAAAATTATCAATGTCAGTATAAACATTCATCTGTTTTTCTAAGTCAAGCGAGAGGATGACGTAAGCGAGTGCAGTGACAGGTTTCATTGTTCTCAATGAACAGAAGGAGAGCGTGTGTACTTTGTCTTGAATCTTCTTTACCTGAGCTTCAATACTTTCACGGTATCGCAAGTTTATGAACTGGTGCCAGGCGTTTCCGATTGTTCACACCTACATCGAATATTGTGGTTCTAGAAAAACTACAAAATTGTCAATGTCACTATAAACATCCATCTGTTTTTATGACGTAAGCGAGTGGATGACGTAAGCGGGTGCAGTGGTAGGTTTTGTTGTTCTCTATGAACAGAACGTGAAAGTGTGTACTTTGTCTTGAATTGCCGATACGTGAGCTTCAATACTTTTAAGGTATCGCAACTTTACTATCTGGTGCTAGGTGTTTCCTATTGTTTCCACCTACATTGAATATTGTAGTTCTCAAAAAACACAAATCTTTTCAATGTCACTATTAACATTCATCTGTTTTGATGACGTAAGCGAGTGGATGGAGTAAGCGGGTGCTGTATCAGATGTCATTGTTCTCTATGAACAGAACGATAGCGTGTGTACTTTGTCCTGAATCTTTTGTACGGGAGCTTCAATACTTTTAAGGTATCGCAACTTTACTATTTGGTGCTAGGTGTTTCCTATTGTTCACACCTTCATCCAATATTGTGGTTCTCAAAAAACACAGATATTTTCAATGTCACTATTTACATTCATCTGTTTTGGTGACGTAAGCGAGTGGATGAAGTAAGCGGGTGCAGTGTCAGGTGTCATTGTTCTCTATGAACAGAACGAGAGCGTTTGTACTTTGTCCTGAATCTTTTGTACGGGAGCTTCAATACTTTCAAGGTATCGCAAATTCACTCTCTGGTGCTAGGTGTTTCCTATTGTTCCCACCTACATTGAATATTGTGGTTCTCAAAAACACAAATATTGTCAATGTCACTATAAACATTCATCTGTTTTTTTAGTCAAGCTAGTGGATGACGTAAGCGGTTGCAGTGTCATGTTTCAATGTCCTCTACGAAGAGAACGAGAACGTGTGTACTTTGTCCTGAGTCTTTTGTACGTGAGGTTCAATACTTTCAAGGTATCGCAACTTTACTATCTGATGCTAGGTGTTTCCCATTGTTCACACCTACATTGAATATTGTGGTTCCAGAAAAAGAGAAAAATTGTCAATGTCACTTTAAACATTCATCTGTTTTTTTAGTCAAGCGAGTGGATGACGTAAGCGGTTGCAGTGTCAGGTTTCAATGTCCTCTACGAAGAGATTGAGAACGTGTGTACTTTGTCCTGAATTATGAATACGTGAGCTTCAATACTTTCACGGTATCGCAACTTTACTATCTGGTGCTAGGTGTTTCCTATTGTTCACACTCCAATAAATATTGTTGTTCTAGAAAAACATAAAAATTGTCAATGTCACTAAACCCATTTATCTGTTTTTATGACGTAAGCCAGTGGATGACGTAGGCGGGTGCAGAGTTAGGTTTTATTGTCCTCTATGAACAGAACGAGAAAGTGTACTTTGTCTTGAATTGTCGATACGTGAGCTTCAATGCTCTAAAAGTATCGCAACTTTACTATCTGGTGCTAGGTGTTTCTTATTGTTACCACATACATTGAATATTGTGGTTTTAAAAACACAAATATTTTCAATGTCACTACAAACATTCATCTGTTTTGATGACGTAAGCGAGTGGATGACGTAAGCGGGTGCAGTTTCAGGTTTCATTGTTCTCTGTGAACAGAACGAGAGCGTGTGTACTTTGTCCTGAATCTTTTTTACGTGAGCTTCAATACTTTCAACGTAGCGCAACTTTATTTCTGGTGCTAGGTGTTTCCTATTGTTCACACCTACATTGAATATTGTGGTTCCAGAAAAACAGAAAAATTATCAATGTCAGTATAAACATTCATCTGTTTTTCTAAGTCAAGCGAGAGGATGACGTAAGCGAGTGCAGTGACAGGTTTCATTGTTCTCAATGAACAGAAGGAGAGCGTGTGTACTTTGTCTTGAATCTTCTTTACCTGAGCTTCAATACTTTCACGGTATCGCAAGTTTATGAACTGGTGCCAGGCGTTTCCGATTGTTCACACCTACATCGAATATTGTGGTTCTAGAAAAACTACAAAATTGTCAATGTCACTATAAACATCCATCTGTTTTTATGACGTAAGCGAGTGGATGACGTAAGCGGGTGCAGTGGTAGGTTTTGTTGTTCTCTATGAACAGAACGTGAAAGTGTGTACTTTGTCTTGAATTGCCGATACGTGAGCTTCAATACTTTTAAGGTATCGCAACTTTACTATCTGGTGCTAGGTGTTTCCTATTGTTTCCACCTACATTGAATATTGTAGTTCTCAAAAAACACAAATCTTTTCAATGTCACTATTAACATTCATCTGTTTTGATGACGTAAGCGAGTGGATGGAGTAAGCGGGTGCTGTATCAGATGTCATTGTTCTCTATGAACAGAACGATAGCGTGTGTACTTTGTCCTGAATCTTTTGTACGGGAGCTTCAATACTTTTAAGGTATCGCAACTTTACTATTTGGTGCTAGGTGTTTCCTATTGTTCACACCTTCATCCAATATTGTGGTTCTCAAAAAACACAAATATTTTCAATGTCACTATTTACATTCATCTGTTTTGGTGACGTAAGCGAGTGGATGAAGTAAGCGGGTGCAGTGTCAGGTGTCATTGTTCTCTATGAACAGAACGAGAGCGTTTGTACTTTGTCCTGAATCTTTTGTACGGGAGCTTCAATACTTTCAAGGTATCGCAAATTCACTCTCTGGTGCTAGGTGTTTCCTATTGTTCCCACCTACATTGAATATTGTGGTTCTCAAAAACACAAATATTGTCAATGTCACTATAAACATTCATCTGTTTTTTTAGTCAAGCTAGTGGATGACGTAAGCGGTTGCAGTGTCATGTTTCAATGTCCTCTACGAAGAGAACGAGAACGTGTGTACTTTGTCCTGAGTCTTTTGTACGTGAGGTTCAATACTTTCAAGGTATCGCAACTTTACTATCTGATGCTAGGTGTTTCCCATTGTTCACACCTACATTGAATATTGTGGTTCCAGAAAAACAGAAAAATTGTCAATGTCACTTTAATCATTCATCTGTTTTTTTAGTCAAGCGAGTGGATGACGTAAGCGGTTGCAGTGTCAGGTTTCAATGTCCTCTACGAAGAGATTGAGAACGTGTGTACTTTGTCCTGAATTATGAATACGTGAGCTTCAATACTTTCACGGTATCGCAACTTTACTATCTGGTGCTAGGTGTTTCCTATTGTTCACACTCCAATAAATATTGTTGTTCTAGAAAAACATAAAAATTGTCAATGTCACTAAACTCATTTATCTGTGTTTATGGCGTAAGCGAGTGGATGACGTAGGCGGGTGCAGAGTTAGGTTTCATTGTTCTCTATGAACAGAACGAGAATGTGTGTACTTTGTCTTGAATTGTCGATACGTGAGCTTCAATACTCTAAAGTTATCGCAACTTTACTATCTGGTGCTAGGTGTTTCTTATTGTTACCACATACATTGAATATTGTGGTTTTAAAAACACAAATATTTTCAATGTCACTACAAACATTCATCTGTTTTGATGACGTAAGCGAGTGGATGACGTAAGCGGGTGCAGTTTCAGGTTTCATTGTTCTCTGTGAACAGAACGAGAGCGTGTGTACTTTGTCCTGAATCTTTTGTACGTGAGCTTCAATACTTTCAACGTAGCGCAACTTTACTTTCTGGTGCTAGGTGTTTCATATTGTTCACACCTACATTGAATATTGTGGTTCCAGAAAAATAGAAAAATTATCAATGGCAGTATAAACATTCATCTGTTTTTCTGAGTCAAGCGAGTGGATGAAGTAAGCGGGTGCAGTGTCAGGTGTCATTGTTCTCTATGAACAGAACGAGAGCGTGTGTACTTTGTCCTGAATCTTTTGTACGGGAGCTTCAATACTTTCAAGGTATCGCAAATTTACTATCTGTTGCTAGGTGTTTCCTATTGTTCCCACCTACATTGAATGTTGTGGTTCTCAAAAACACAAATATTTTCAATGTCACTCTAAACATTCATCTGTTTTGATGACGTAAGCGAGTGGATGAAGTAAGCGGGCACAGTGTCAGGTTTATTGTTCTCTATGAACAGAACGAGAGCGTGTGTACTTTGTCCTGAATCTTTTGTACGTGAGGTTCAATACTTTCAAGGTATCGCAACTTTACTATCTGATGCTAGGTGTTTACTATTGTTCACACCTACATTGAATATTGTGGTTCCAGAAAAACAGAAAAATTGTCAATGTCACTATAAACATTCATCTCTTTTTTTAGTCAAGCGAGTGGATGACGTAAGTGGTTGCAGTGTCAGGTTTCAATGTCCTCTACGAAGAGAACAAGAACGTGTGTACTTTGTCCTGATTCATCATTACGTGAGCTTCAATACTTTCACGGTATCGCAACTTTACTATCTGGTGCTAGGTGTTTCCTATTGTTCACACTCACATTAAATATTGTGGTTCTAGAAAAACATAAAAATTGTCAATGTCACTAAACCCATTTATCTGTTTTTATGACGTAAGCCTGTGGATGACGTAGGCGGGTGCAGAGTTAGGTTTCATTGTTCTCTATGAACAGAACGAGAATGTGTCTACTTTGTCTTGAATTGTCGATACGTGAGCTTCAATATTCTAAAAGTATCGCAACTTTACTATCTGGTGCTAGGTGTTTCCTATTGTTACCACATACATTGAATATTGTGGTTCTAAAACACAAATATTTTCAATGTCAATACAAACATTCATCTGTTTTGATGACGTAAGCGAGTGGATGACGTAAGCGGGTGCAGTTTCAGGTTTCATTGTTCTCTGTGAACAGAACGAGAGCGTGTGTACTTTGTCCAGAATCATTTGTACGTGAGCTTCAATACTTTCAACGTAGCGCAACTTTACTTTCTGGTTCTAGGTGTTTCCTATTGTTCACACCTACATTGAATATTGTGGTTCCAGAAAAACAGAAAAATTATCAGTGTCAGTATAAACATTCATCTGTTTTTCTGAGTCAAGCGAGAGGATGACGTAAGCGAGTGCAGTGACAGGTTTCATTGTTCTAAATGAACAGAAGGAGAGCGTGTGTACTTTGTCTTGAATCTTCTTTACCTGAGCTTCAATACTTTCACGGTATCGCAAGTTTATAAACTGGCGCCAGGCGTTTCCGATTGTTCACACCTACATCGAATATTGTGGTTCTAGAAAAACTACAAAATTGTCAATGTCACTATAAACATCCATCTGTTTTTATGACGTAAGCGAGTGGATGACGTAAGCGGGTGCAGTGGTAGGTTTTGTTGTTCTCTATGAACAGAACGTGAACGTCTGTACTTTGTCTTGAATTGTCGATACGTGAGCTTCAATACTCTAAATGTATCGCAACTTTACTATCTGGTGCTAGGTGTTTCCTATTGTTACCACCTACATTGAATAGTGTGGTTCTCAAAAAACACCAATATTTTCAATGTCACTATTAAAATTCATCTGTTTTGATGACGTAAGCGAGTGGATGGAGTAAGCGGGTGCTGTGTCAGGTTTCATTGTTCTCTATGAACAGAACGAGAGCATGTGTACTTTGTCCTGAATCTTTTGTACGTGAGGTTCAATACTTTCAAGGTATCGCAACTTTACTATCTGATGCTAGGTGTTTCCAATTGTTCACACCTACATTGAATATTGTGGTTCCAGAAAAACAGAAAAATTGTCAATGTCACAATAAACATTCATCTGTTTTTTTAGTCAAGCGAGTGGATGATGTAAGCGGTTGCAGTGTCAGGTTTCAATGTTCTCTACGAAGAGAACGAGAACGTGTGTACTTCGTCCTGAATCATGAATACGTGAGCTTCAATACTTTCACGGTATCGCAACTTTACTATCTGGTGCTAGGTGTTTCCTATTGTTCACACTCACAATAAATATTGTGGTTCTATAAAAACATAAAAATTGTCAATGTCACTAAACCCATTTATCTGTTTTTATGACGTAAGCCTGTGGATGACGTAGGCGGGTGCAGAGTTAGGTTTCATTGTTCTCTATGAACAGAACTAGAATGTGTCTACTTTGTCTTGAATTGTCGATACGTGAGCTTCAATACTCTAAAAGTATCGCAACTTTACTATCTGGTGCTAGGTGTTTCCTATTGTTACCACATACATTGAATATTGTGGTTCTAAAACACAAATATTTTCAATGTCAATACAAACATTCATCTGTTTTGATGACGTAAGCGAGTGGATGACGTAAGCGGGTGCAGTTTCAGGTTTCATTGTTCTCTGTGAACAGAACGAGAGCGTGTGTACTTTGTCCTGAATCTTTTGTACGTGAGCTTCAATACTTTCAACGTAGCGCAACTTTACTTTCTGGTTCTAGGTGTTTCCTATTGTTCACACCTACATTGAATATTGTGGTTCCAGAAAAACAGAAAAATTATCAGTGTCAGTATAAACATTCATCTGTTTTTCTGAGTCAAGCGAGAGGATGACGTAAGCGAGTGCAGTGACAGGTTTCATTGTTCTCAATGAACAGAAGGAGAGCGTGTGTACTTTGTCTTGAATCTTCTTTACCTGAGCTTCAATACTTTCACGGTATCGCAAGTTTATAAACTGGCGCCAGGCGTTCCGATTGTTCACACCTACATCGAATATTGTGGTTCTAGAAAAACTACAAAATTGTCAATGTCACTATAAACATCCATCTGTTTTTATGACGTAATCGAGTGGATGACGTAAGCGGGTGCAGTGGTAGGTTTCGTTGTTCTCTATGAACAGAACGTGAACGTCTGTACTTTGTCTTGAATTGTCGATACGTGAGCTTCAATACTCTAAATGTATCGCAACTTTACTATCTGGTGCTAGGTGTTTCCTATTGTTACCACCTACATTGAATAGTGTGGTTCTCAAAAAACACCAATATTTTCAATGTCACTATTGAAATTTATCTGTTTTGATGACGTAAGCGAGTGGATGGAGTAAGCGGGTGCTGTGTCAGGTTTCATTGTTCTCTATGAACAGAACGAGAGCATGTGTACTTTGTCCTGAATCTTTTGTACGTGAGGTTCAATACTTTCAAGGTATCGCAACTTTACAATCTGATGCTAGGTGTTTCCTATTGTTCACACCTACATTGAATATTGTGGTTCCAGAAAAACAGAAAAATTGTCAATGTCACTATAAACATTCATCTGTTTTTTTAGTCAAGCGAGTGGATGATGTAAGCGGTTGCAGTGTCAGGTTTCAATGTTCTCTAAGAAGAGAACGAGAACGTGTGTACTTCGTCCTGAATCATGAATACGTGAGCTTCAATACTTTCACGGTATCGCAACTTTACTATCTGGTGCTAGGTGTTTCCTATTGTTCACACTCACATTAAATATCGTGGTTCTAGAAAAACATAAAAATTGTCAATGTCACTAAACCCATTTATCTGTTTTTATGGCGTAAGCGAGTGGATGACGTAGGCGGGTGCAGAGTTAGGTTTCACTGTGCTCTATGAACAGAACGAGAATGTGTGTACTTTGTCTTGAATTGTCGATACGTGAGCTCCAATACTCTAAAAGTATCGCAACTTTACTAATCTGTTACTAGGTGTTTCTTATTGTTACCACATACATTGAATATTGTGGTTTTAAAAACACAAACATTTTCAATGTCACTACAAACATTCATCTGTTTTGATGACGTAAGCGAGTGGATGACGTAAGCGGGTGCAGTTTCAGGTTTCATTGTTCTCTGTGAACAGAACGAGAGCGTGTGTACTTTGTCCTGAATCTTTTGTACGTGAGCTTCAATACTTTCAACGTAGCGCAACTTTACTTTCTGGTGCTAGGTGTTTCATATTGTTCACACCTACATTGAATATTGTGGTTCCAGAAAAACAGAAAAATTATCAATGGCAGTATAAACATTCATCTGTTTTTCTGAGTCAAGCGAGTGGATGACGTAAGCGAGTGCAGTGACAGGTTTCATTGTTCTCTATGAACAGAACGAGAGCGTGTGTACTTTGTCCTGAATCTTTTGTACGGGAGCTTCAATACTTTCAAGGTATCGCAAATTTACTATCTGTTGCTAGGTGTTTCCTATTGTTCCCACCTACATTGAATGTTGTGGTTCTCAAAAACACAAATATTTTCAATGTCACTCTAAACATTCATCTGTTTTGATGACGTAAGCGAGTGGATGAAGTAAGCGGGCACAGTGTCAGGTTTCATTGTTCTCTATGAACAGAACGAGAGCGTGTGTACTTTGTCCTGAATCTTTTGTACGTGAGGTTCAATACTTTCAAGGTATCGCAACTTTACTATCTGATGCTAGGTGTTTACTATTGTTCACACCTACATTGAATATTGTGGTTCCAGAAAAACAGAAAAATTGTCAATGTCACTATAAACATTCATCTGTTTTTTTAGTCAAGCGAGTGGATGACGTAAGCGGTTGCAGTGTCAGGTTTCAATGTCCTCTACGAAGAGAACAAGAACGTGTGTACTTTGTCCTGATTCATCATTACGTGAGCTTCAATACTTTCACGGTATCGCAACTTTACTATCTGGTGCTAGGTGTTTCCTATTGTTCACACTCACATTAAATATTGTGGTTCTAGAAAAACATAAAAATTGTCAATGTCACTAAACCCATTTATCTGTTTTTATGACGTAAGCCTGTGGATGACGTAGGCGGGTGCAGAGTTAGGTTTCATTGTTCTCTATGAACAGAACGAGAATGTGTCTACTTTGTCTTGAATTGTCGATACGTGAGCTTCAATATTCTAAAAGTATCGCAACTTTACTATCTGGTGCTAGGTGTTTCCTATTGTTACCACATACATTGAATATTGTGGTTCTAAAAACACAAATATTTTCAATGTCAATACAAACATTCATCTGTTTTGATGACGTAAGCGAGTGGATGACGTAAGCGGGTGCAGTTTCAGGTTTCATTGTTCTCTGTGAACAGAACGAGAGCGTGTGTACTTTGTCCAGAATCATTTGTACGTGAGCTTCAATACTTTCAACGTAGCGCAACTTTACTTTCTGGTTCTAGGTGTTTCCTATTGTTCACACCTACATTGAATATTGTGGTTCCAGAAAAACAGAAAAATTATCAGTGTCAGTATAAACATTCATCTGTTTTTCTGAGTCAAGCGAGAGGATGACGTAAGCGAGTGCAGTGACAGGTTTCATTGTTCTAAATGAACAGAAGGAGAGCGTGTGTACTTTGTCTTGAATCTTCTTTACCTGAGCTTCAATACTTTCACGGTATCGCAAGTTTATAAACTGGCGCCAGGCGTTTCCGATTGTTCACACCTACATCGAATATTGTGGTTCTAGAAAAACTACAAAATTGTCAATGTCACTATAAACATCCATCTGTTTTTATGACGTAAGCGAGTGGATGACGTAAGCGGGTGCAGTGGTAGGTTTCGTTGTTCTCTATGAACAGAACGTGAACGTCTGTACTTTGTCTTGAATTGTCGATACGTGAGCTTCAATACTCTAAATGTATCGCAACTTTACTATCTGGTGCTAGGTGTTTCCTATTGTTACCACCTACATTGAATAGTGTGGTTCTCAAAAAACACCAATATTTTCAATGTCACTATTAAAATTCATCTGTTTTGATGACGTAAGCGAGTGGATGGAGTAAGCGGGTGCTGTGTCAGGTTTCATTGTTCTCTATGAACAGAACGAGAGCATGTGTACTTTGTCCTGAATCTTTTGTACGTGAGGTTCAATACTTTCAAGGTATCGCAACTTTACTATCTGATGCTAGGTGTTTCCAATTGTTCACACCTACATTGAATATTGTGGTTCCAGAAAAACAGAAAAATTGTCAATGTCACAATAAACATTCATCTGTTTTTTTAGTCAAGCGAGTGGATGATGTAAGCGGTTGCAGTGTCAGGTTTCAATGTTCTCTACGAAGAGAACGAGAACGTGTGTACTTCGTCCTGAATCATGAATACGTGAGCTTCAATACTTTCACGGTATCGCAACTTTACTATCTGGTGCTAGGTGTTTCCTATTGTTCACACTCACAATAAATATTGTGGTTCTATAAAAACATAAAAATTGTCAATGTCACTAAACCCATTTATCTGTTTTTATGACGTAAGCCTGTGGATGACGTAGGCGGGTGCAGAGTTAGGTTTCATTGTTCTCTATGAACAGAACGAGAATGTGTCTACTTTGTCTTGAATTGTCGATACGTGAGCTTCAATACTCTAAAGTATCGCAACTTTACTATCTGGTGCTAGGTGTTTCCTTATTGTTACCACATACATTGAATATTGTGGTTCTAAAAACACAATATTTTCAATGTCAATACAAACATTCATCTGTTTGATGACGTAAGCGAGTGGATGACGTAAGCGGGTGCAGTTTCAGGTTTCATTGTTCTCTGTGAACAGAACGAGAGCGTGTGTACTTTGTCCTGAATCTTTTGTACGTGAGCTTCAATACTTTCAACGTAGCGCAACTTTACTTTCTGGTTCTAGGTGTTTCCTATTGTTCACACCTACATTGAATATTGTGGTTCCCAGAAAAACAGAAAAATTATCAGTGTCAGTATAACATTCATCTGTTTTTCTGAGTCAAGCGAGGAGGATGACGTAAGCGAGTGCAGTGACAGGTTTCATTGTTCTCAATGAACAGAAGGAGAGCGTGTGTACTTTGTCTTGAATCTTCTTTACCTGAGCTTCAATACTTTCACGGTATCGCAAGTTTATAAACTGGCGCCAGGCGTTCCGATTGTTCACACCTACATCGAATATTGTGGTTCTAGAAAAACTACAAAATTGTCAATGTCACTATAAACATCCATCTGTTTTTATGACGTAAGCGAGTGGATGGACGTAAGCGGGTGCAGTGGTAGGTTTCGTTGTTCTCTATGAACAGAACGTGAACTCGTCTGTACTTTGTCTTGAATTGTCGATACGTGAGCTTCAATACTCTAAATGTATCGCAACTTTACTATCTGGTGCTAGGTGTTTCCTATTGTTACCACCTACATTGAATAGTGTGGTTCTCAAAAAACACCAATATTTTCAATGTCACTATTAAAATTCATCTGTTTTGATGACGTAAGCGAGTGGATGAGTAAGCGGGTGCTGTGTCAGGTTTCATTGTTCTCTATGAACAGAACGAGAGCATGTGTACTTGTCCTGAATCTTTTGTACGTGAGTTCAATACTTTCAAGGTATCGCAACTTTACTATCTGATGCTAGGTGTTTCCTATTGTTCACACCTACATTGAATATTGTGGTTCCAGAAAAACAGAAAAATTGTCAATGTCACTATAAACATTCATCTGTTTTTTAGTCAAGCGAGTGGATTGACGTAAGCGGTTGCAGTGTCAGGTTTCAATGTTCTCTACGAAGAGAACGAGAACGTGTGTACTTCGTCCTGAATCATGAATACGTGAGCTTCAATACTTTCACGGTATCGCAACTTTACTATCTGGTGCTAGGTGTTTCCTATTGTTCACACTCACATTAAATATTGTGGTTCTAGAAAAACATAAAAATTGTCAATGTCACTAAACCCATTTATCTGTTTTTATGACGTAAGCCAGTGGATGACGTAGGCGGGTGCAGAGTTAGGTTTCATTGTTCTCTATGAACAGAACGAGAATGTGTGTACTTTGTCTTGAATTGTCGATACGTGAGCTTCAATACTCTAAAAGTATCGCAACTTTACTATCTGGTGCTAGGTGTTTCCTATTGTTACCACATACATTGAATATTGTGGTTTCTAAAAACACAAATATTTTCAATGTCACTACAAACATTCATCTGTTTTGATGACGTAAGCGAGTGGATGACGTAAGCGGGTGCAGTTTCAGGTTTCATTGTTCTCTGTGAACAGAACGAGAGCGTGTGTACTTTGTCCTGAATCTTTTGTACGTGAGCTTCAATACTTTCAACGTAGCGCAACTTTACTTTCTGGTGCTAGGTGTTTCCTATTGTTCACACCTACATTGAATATTGTGGTTCCAGAAAAACTGAAAAATTATCAATGTCAGTATAAACGTTCATCTGTTTTTCTGAGTCAAGCGAGAGGATGACGTAAGCGAGTGCAGTGACAGGTTTCATTGTTCTCAATGAACAGAAGGAGAGCGTGTGTACTTTGTCTTGAATCTTCTTTACCTGTGCTTCAATACTTTCACGGTATCGCAAGTTTATGAACTAGTGCCAGGCGTTTCCGATTGTTCACACCTACATCGAATATTGTGGTTCTAGAAAAACTATAAAATTGTCACTGTCACCATAAACATCCATCTGTTTTTATGACGTAAGCGAGTGGATGACGTAAGCGGGTGCCAGTGGTAGGTTTCGTTGTTCTCTACGAACAAAACGTGAACGTGTGTACTTTGTCTTTAATTGTCGATACGTGAGCTTCAATACTTTAAAGGTATCGCAACTTTACTATCTGGTGCTAGGTGTTTCCTATTGTTCCCACCTACATTGAATATTGTGGTTCTCAAAAAACACAAATATTTTCAATGTCACTATTACATTCATCTGTTTTGATGAGGTAAGCGAGTGGATGAAGTAAGCGGGTGCAGTGTCAGGTGTCATTGTTTTCTATGAACAGAACGATAGCGTGTGTACTTTGTCCTGAATCTTTTGTACGGGAGCTTCAATACTTTCAAGGTATCGCAACTTTACTATTTGGTGCTAGGTGTTTCCTATTGTTCACACCTTCATCCATTATTGTGGTTCTCAAAAAACACAAATATTTTCATGTAACTATTAACATTCATCTGTTTTGATGACGTAAGCGAGTGGTTGAAGTATGTTTTCTATGAACAGAACGATAGCGTGTGTACTTTGTCCTGAATCTTTTGTACGGGAGCTTCAATACTTTCAAGGTATCGCAACTTTACTATTTGGTGCTAGGTGTTTCCTATTGTTCACACCTTCATCCATTATTGTGGTTCTCAAAAAACACAAATATTTTCAATGTAACTATTAACATTCATCTGTTTTGATGACGTAAGCGAGTGGTTGAAGTAAACGGGTGCAGTGTCACGTGTCATTGCTCTCTATGAACAGAACGAGAGCGTGTGTACTTTGTCCTGAATCTTTTGTACGGGAGCCTCAATACTTTCAAGGTAACGCAACTTTACTATCTGGTGCTAGGTGTTTCCTATTGTTCCCACCTACATTGAATATTGTGGTTCTCAAAAAACACAAATATTTTCAACGTCACTATAAACATTCATCTTTTTTGATGACGTAAGCGAGTGGATGAAGTAAGCGGGTGCAGTGTCAGGTTTCATTGTTCTCTATGAACAGAACGGGAGCATGTGTACCTTGTCCTGAATCTTTTGTACGTGAGCTTCAATACTTTCAAGGTATCGCAACTTTACTATCTGGTGCTAGGTGTTTCGTATTGTTCACCCCTACATTGATTATTGTGGTTCTCAAAAAACAGAAAAATTGTCAATGTCACTATAAACATTCATCTGTTTTTTTAGTCAAGCGAGTGGATGACGTAAGCGGTTGCAGGGTCAGGTTTCAATGTTCTCTACGAAAAGAACGAGAAGGTGTGTACTTTGTCTTGAATCATCAATACGTGAGCTTCAATACTTTCACGGTATCGCAACTTTACTATCTGGTCTAGGTGTTTCCTATTGTTCACACTTACATTAAATATTGTGGTTCTAGAAAAACATAAAAATTGTCAATGTCACTATACCCATTCGTCTGTTTTTATGACGTAAGGGAGTGGATGACGTAGGCGGGTGCAGAGTTAGGTTTCATTGTTCTCTATGAACAGAACGAGAATGTGTGTACTTTGTCTTGAATTGTCGATACGTGAGCTTCAATACTCTAAAAGTATCGCAACTTTACTATCTGGTGCTAGGCGTTTCCTAATGTTACCACCTACATTGAATATTGTGGTTCTAAAAAACACAAATATTTTCAATGTCACTACAAACATTCATCTGTTTCGATGACATAAGCGAGTGGATGACGTAAACGGGTGCAGTGTCAGGTTCCATTGTTCTCTGTGAACAGAACGAGAGCATATGTACTCTGTCCTGAATCTTTTGTACGTGAGCTTCAATACTTTCAAGGTATCGCAACTTTAATTTCTGGTGCTAGATGTTTCCTATTTTTCACGCCTACATTGAATATTGTTGTTCCAGAAAAACAGAAAAATTGTCAATGTCAGTATGAACATTCATCTGTTTTTCTGAGTCAAGCGAGTGGATGACGTGAGGGGTTGCAGTGTTAGGTTTCATTCTCCTCTATGAACAGAACCAGAACGTGTGTACTTTGTCTTGAATTGTCGATACGTGAGCCTCAATACTTTAAAGGTATCGCAACTTTACTATCTGGTGTTAGGTGTTTCCTATTGTTCCCACCTACATTGAATATTGTGGTTCTCAAAAAACACAAATGTTTTCAATGTCACTATAAACATTCATCTGTTTTGATGACGTAAGCGAGTGGATGAAGTAAGCGGGTGCAGTTTCAGGTTTCATTGTCCTGTATGAACAGAACAAGAACGTGTGTACTTTGTCTTGAATCTTCTGTACGGGAGCTTCAATTTTTTCAAGGTATCGCAACTTTACCATTTGGTGCTAGGTGTTTCCTATTGTTCACACCTTCATGCAATATTGTGGTTCTAGAAAAACATAAAAATTGTCAATGTCACTATACCCATTCTTCTGTTTTTATGACGTAAGCGAGTGAATGACGTAAGCGGGTGCAGTGTTAGGTTTCAACGTTCTCTATGAACAGAACGAGAACATGTGTACTTTGTCTTGAATTTTCGATATAAGAGCTTCAATACTTTAAAGGTATCGCAACTTTACTATCTGGTGCTAGGTGTTTCCTATTGTTCCCACCTACATTGAATATTGTGGTTCTCAAAAAACACAAATATTTTCAATGTCTCTATTAACATTCATCTGTTTTGATGACGTAAGCGAGTGGATGAAGTAAGCGAGTGCAGTGTCAGGTGTCATTGTTCTCTATGAACAGAACGATAGCGCGTGTACTTTGTCCTGAATCTTTGGTACGGAAGCTTCAATACTTTCAAGGTATCGCAACTTTACTATGTGATGCTAGGTGTTTCCTATTGTTCACACCTTCATCAAATATTGTGGTTCTCAAAAAACAAAAATATTTTCAATGTAACTAATACATTCATCTGTTTTGATGACGTAAGCAAGTGGATGAAGTAAGTGGGTGCAGTGTCAGGTGTCATTGTTCTCTATGAACAGAACGAGAGCATGTGAACATTGTCTTGAATTTTCTGTATGTGAGCTTCAATACTTTTACGGTAAAGCAACTTTACTATCTGGTGCTAGGTGTTTCCTATTGTTTCCACCTACATTGAATATTGTAGTTCTCAAAAAACACAAATGTTTTCAATGTCTCTATAAACATTCATCTGTTTTGATGACGTAAGCGAGTGAAGTAAGCGGGTGCAGTTTCAGGTTTCATTGTTTTCTATGAACAGAACAAGAACGTGTGTACTTTGTCTTGAATCTTCTGTACGGGAGCTTCAATACTTTCAAGGTATCGCAACTTTACTATCTGGTGCTAGGTGTTTCCTATCGTTCACACCTACATTGAGTATTGTGGTTCCAGAAAAACAGAAAAATTGTCAATGTCAGTATAAACATTCATCTGTTTTTCTGAGTCAAGGGAGTGGATGACGTAAGGGGGTGCAGTGTTAGGTTTCATTGTTCTCTATGAACAGAACGACAACGTGTGTACTTTGTCTTAAATTGCCGAGACGTGAGCTTCAATACTTTTAAGGTATCGCAAGTTTACTATCTGATGCTAGGTGTTTCCTATTGTTTCCACCAACATTGAATATTGTAGTTCTCAAAAAAACACAAATGTTTTCAATGTCACTATAAACATTCATCTGTTTTGATGACGTAAGCGAGTGGATGAAGTAAGCGGGTGCAGTGTCAGGTTTCATTGTTCTCTATGAACAGAACAAGAACGTGTGTACTTTGTCTTGAATTGTCGATACGTGAGCTTCAATACTCTAAATGTATCGCAACTTTACTATTTGGGGCTAGGTCTTTCCTCTTGTTCACACCTTCATTCAATATTGTGGTTCTCAAAAAACACAAATATTTTCAATGTCACTATTAAAATTCATCTGTTTTGATGACGTAAGCGAGTGGATGGAGTAAGCGGGTGCTGTGTCAGGTGTCATTGTTCTCTATGAACAGAACGAGCGCGTGTGTACTTTGTCCTGAATCTTTTGTACGGGAGCTTCAATACTTTTAAGGTATCGCAACTTTACTATTTGGTGCTAGGTGTTTCCTATTGTTCACACCTTCATCCAATATTGTTGTTCTCAAAAAACACAAATATTTTCAATGTCACTATTAACATTCATCTGTTTTGGTGACGTAAGCGAGTGGATGAAGTAAGCGGGTGCAGTGTCAGGTGTCATTGTTCTCTATGAACAGAACGAGAGCGTGTGTACTTTGTCCTGAATCTTTTGTACGGGAGCTTCAATACTTTCAAGGTATCGCAAATTTACTATCTGGTGCTTGGTGTTTCCTATCGTTCCCACCTACATTGAATATTGTGGTTCTCAAAAACACAAATAGTTTCAATGCCACTATAAACATTCATCTGTTTTGATGACGTAAGCGAGTGGATGAAGTAAGCGGGTACAGTGTCAGGTTTCATTGTTCTCTATGAACAGAACGAGAGCGTGTGTACTTTGTCCTGAATCTTTTGTACGTGAGGTTCAATACTTTCAAGGTATCGCAACTTTACTATCTGATGCTAGGTGTTTCCTATTGTTCACACCTACATTGAATATTGTGGTTCCAGAAAAACAGAAAAAGTGTCAATGTCACTATAAACATTCATCCGTTTTTTTAGTCAAGCGAGTGGATGACGTAAGCGGTTGCAGTGTCAGGTTTCAATGTTCTCTACGAAGAGAACGAGAACGTGTGTACTTTGTCCTGAATCATCAATACGTGAGCTTCAATACTTTCACGATATCGCAACTTTACTATCTGGTGCTAGGTGTTTCCTATTGTTCACACTCACATTAAATATTGTGGTTCTAGAAAAACATAAAAATTGTCAATGTCACTAAACCCATTTATCTGTTTTTATGACGTAAGCCAGTGGATGACGTAGGCGGGTGCAGAGTTAGGTTTCATTGTTCTCTATGAACAGAACGAGAACGTGTGTACTTTGTCTTGAATTGTCGATACGTGAGCTTCAATACTCTAAAAGTATCGCAACTTTACTATCTAGTGCTAGGTGTTTCCTATTGTTACCACATACATTGAATATTGTGGTTATAAAAACACAAATATTTTCAATGTCACTACAAACATTCATCTGTTTTGATGACGTAAGCGAGTGGATGACGTAAGCGGTTGCAGTTTCAGGTTTCATTGTTCTCTGTGAACAGAAGGAGAGCGTGTGTACTTTGTCCTGAATCTTTTGTACGTGAGCTTCAATACTTTCAACGTAGCGCAACTTTACTTTCTGGTGCTAGGTGTTTCCTATTGTTCACACCTACATTAAATATTGTGGTTCCAGAAAAACAGAAAAAATATCAATGTCAGTATAAACATTCATCTGTTTTTCTGAGTCAAGCGAGTGGATGACGTAAGCGAGTGCAGTGACAGGTTTCATTGTTCTAAATGAACAGAAGGAGAGCGTGTGTACTTTGTCTTGAATCTTCTTTACCTGAGCTTCAATACTTTCACGGTATCGCAAGTTTATGAACTGGTGCCAGGCGTTTCCGATTGTTCACACCTACATCGAATATTGTGGTTCTAGAAAAACTATAAAATTGTCAATGTCACTATAAACATCCATCTGTTTTTATGACATAAGCGAGTGGATGACGTAAGCGGGTGCAGTGGTAGGTGTCGTTGTTCTCTACAAACAAAACGTGAACGTGTGTACTTTGTCTTGAATTGTCGATACGTGAGCTTCAATACTTTAAAGGTATCGCAACTTTACTATCTGGTGCTAGGTGTTTCCTATTGTTCCCACCTACATTGAATATTGTGGTTCTCAAAACACACAAATATTTTCAATGTCACTGTTAACATTCATGTGTTTTGATGAAGTAAGCGAGTGGATGAAGTAAGCGGGTGCAGTGTCAGGTGTCATTGTTCTCTATGAACAGAACGATAACGTGTGTACTTTGTCCTAAATCTTTTGTACGGGAGCTTCAATACTTTCAAGGTATCGCAACTTTACTATTTGGTGCTAGGTGTTTCCTATTGTTCACACCTTCATCCATTATTGTGGTTCTCAAAAAACACAAATATTTTCAATGTAACTATTAACATTCATCCGTTTTGATGACGTAAGCGAGTGGTTGAAGTAAACGGGTGCAGTGTCACGTGTGATTGCTCTCTATGAACAGAACGAGAGCGTGTGTATTTTGTCCTGAATCTTTTGTACGGGAGCCTCAATACTTTCAAGGTAACGCAACTTTACTATCTGGTGCTAGGTGCTTCCTATTGTTCCCACCTACATTGAATATTGTGGTTCTCAAAAAACACAAATATTTTCAATGTCACTATAAACATTCATCTGTTTTGATGACGTAAGCGAGTGGATGAAGTAAGCGGGTGCAGTGTCAGGTTTCATTGTTCTCTATGAACAGAACGGGAGCGTGTGTACTTTGTCCTGAATCTTTTGTACGTGAGCTTCTATACTTTCAATGTATCACAACTTTACTATCTGGTGCTAGGTGTTTTGTATTGTTCACCCCTACATTGATTATTGTGGTTCCAGAAAAACAGAAAAATTGTCAATGTCACTATAAACATTCATCTGTTTTTTTAGTCAAGCGAGTGGATGACGTAAGCGGTTGCAGTGTCAGGTTTCAATGTTCTCTACGAAGAGAACGAGAACGTGTGTACTTTGTCCTAAATCATCAATACGTGAGCTTCAATACTTTCACGGTATCGCAATTTTTACTATCTGGTGCTAGGTGTTTCCTATTGTTCACACTCACATTAAATATTGTGGTTCTATAAAAACATAAAAACTGTCAATGTCACTAAACCCATTTATCTGTTTTTATGACGTAAGCCAGTGGATGACGTAGGCGGGTGCAGAGTTAGGTTTCATTGTTCTCTTTGAACAGAACGAGAATGTGTGTACTTTGTCTTGAATCGTCGATACATGAGCTTCAATACTCTAAAAGTATCGCAACTTTACTATCTGGTGCTAGGTGTTTCCTATTGTTACCACCTACATTGAATATTGTGGTTCTAAAAAACACAAATATTTTCAATGTCACTACAAACATTCATCTGTTTTGATGACGTAAGCGAGTGGATGACGTAAGCGGTTACAATGTCAGGTTTCATTGTTCTCTGTGAACACAACGAGAGCGTGTGTACTTTGTCCTGAATCTTTTGTACGTGAGCTTCATTACTTTCAACGTAGCGCAACTTTACTTTCTGGTGCTAGGTGTTTCCTATTGTTCACACCTACATTGAATATTGTGGTTCCAGAAAAACAGAAAAATTGTCAATGTCAGTATAAACATTCATCTGTTTTTCTGAGTCAAGCGAGTGGATGACGTAAGCGAGTGCAGTGTTAGGTTTCATTGTTCTCTATGAACAGAAAGAGAACGTGTGTACTTTGTCTTGAATCGTCGTACGTTAGCTTCAATACTATAAAGGTATCGCAAATTTACTATCTGGTGCTAGGTGTTTCCTATTGTTCCCACCTACACTGAATATTGTGGTTCTCAAAAAACACAAATATTTTCAATGTCACTATTAACATTCATCTGTTTTGATGACGTAAGCGAGTGGATGAAGTAAGCGGGTGCAGTGTCAGGTGTCATTGTTCTCTATGAACAGAACGATGGCATGTGTACTTTGTCCTGAATCTTTTGTACGGGAGCTTCAATACCTTTAGGGTATCGCAACTTTAATATCTGGTGCTAGGTGTTTCCTATTGTTCACACCTACATTGAATATTGTGGTTCCAGAAAAACAGAAAAATTGTCAATGTCAGTATAAACATTCATCTGTTTTTCTGAGTCAAGCGAGTGGATGACGTAAGGGGGTGCAGTGTTAGGTTTCATTGTTCTCTATGAACAGAACGACAACGTGTGTACTTTGTCTTGAATTGCCGATACGTGAGCTTCAATACTTTGTAGGTATCGCAACTTTACTATCTGGTGCTAGGTGTTTCCTATTGTTCCCACCTACATTGAATATTGTGGTTCTCAAAAAACACAAATATTTTCAACGTCACTATAAACATTCATCTGTTTTGATGACGTAAGCGAGTGGATGAAGTAAGCGGGTGCAGTGTCAGGTTTCATTGTTCTCTATGAACAGAACGGGAGCGTGTGTACTTTGTCCTGAATCTTTTGTACGTGAGCTTCAATACTTTCAAGGTATCGCAACTTTACTTTCTGGTACTAGGTGTTTCCTATTGTTCACACCTACATTGAATATTGTAGTTCCAGAAAAACAGAAAAATTGTCAATGTCAGTATAAACATTCATCTGTTTTTCTGAGTCAAGCGAGTGGATGACGTAAGGGGGTGCAGTGGTAGGTTTCGTTGTTTTCTATGAAGAGAACGAGAACGTGTGTACTTTGTCTTGAATCTTCTGTATGGGACCTTCAATTTTTTCAAGGTATCGCAAGTTTACCATTTGGTGCTAGGTGTTTCCTATTGTTCACACCTTCATCCAATATTGTGGTTCTAGAAAAACATAAAAATTGTCAATGTCACTATACCCATTCTTCTGTTTTTATGACGTAAGCTAGTGAATGACGTAAGCGGGTGCAGTGTTAGGTTTCAATGTTCTCTATGAACAGAACGAGAACATGTGTACTTTGTCTTGAATTGTCGATACGTGAGCTTCAATACTTTAAAGGTATCGCAACTTTACTATCTGGTGCTAGGTGTTTCCTACTGTTCCCACCTACATTGAATATTGTGGTTCTCAAAAAACACAAATATTTTCAATGTCACTATTAACATTCATCTGTGTTTCTGAGTCAAGCGAGTGGATGACGTAAGGGGGTGCAGTGGTAGGTTTCGTTGTTTTCTATGAACAGAACGAGAACGTGTGTAATTTGTCTTGAATCTTCTATACGGGAGCTTCAATACTTTCAAGGTATCGCAACTTTGCTATCTGGTGCTAGGTGTTTCCTATTGTTCCCACCTACATTGAATATTGTGGTTCTCAAAAAACAGAAAAATTGTCAATGTCACTATAAACATTCATCTGTTTTGATGACGTAAGCGAGTGGATGAAGTAAGCGGATGCAGTGTCAGGTTTCATTGTTCTCTATGAACAGAACAAGAACGTGTGTACTTTGTCTTGAATCTTCTGTATGGGAGCTTCAATTTTTTTAAGGTATCGCAACTTTACCATTTGGTGCTAGGTGTTTCCTATTGTTCACACCTTCATCCAATATTGTGGTTCTAGAAAAACATAAAAATTGTCAATGTCACTATACCCATTCTTCTTTTTTATGACGTAAGCGAGTGAATGACGTAAGCGGGTGCAGTGTTAGGTTTCAATGTTCTCTATGAACAGAACGAGAACATGTGTACTTTGTCTTGAATTGTCGATACGTGAGCTTCAATAGTTTAAAGGTATCGCAACTTTACTATCTGGTGCTAGGTGTTTCCTATTGTTCCCACCTACATTGAATATTGTAGTTCTCAAAAAACACAAATATTTTCAATGTCACTATCAACATTCATTTGTTTTGATGACGTAAGCGAGTGGATGAAGTAAGCGGGTGCAGTGTCAGGTGTCATTGTTCTCTATGAACAGAACAATAGCTTGTGTACTTTGTCCTGAATCTTTGGTACAGGAGCTTCAATACTTTCAAGGTATCGCAACTTTACTATTTGGTGCTAGGTGTTTCCTATTGTTCACACCTTCATCCGAAATTGTGGTTCTCAAAAAACACAAATAATTTCAATGTAACTATTAACATTCATCTGTTTTGATGACGTAAGCGAGTGGATGAAGTAAGCGGGTGCAGTGTCAGGTGTCATTGTTCTCTATGAACAGAACGAGGGCATGTGTACATTGTCCTGAATCATTTGTACGAGAGCTTCAATACTTTCAAGGTATCGCAACTTTACTATCTGGTGCTAGGTGTTTCCTATTGTTCCCACCTACATTGAATATTGTGGTTCTCAAAAAACACAAATATTTTCAACGTCACTATAAACATTCATCTGTTTTGATGACGTAAGCGAGTGGATGAAGTAAGCGGGTGCAGTGTCAGGATTCATTGTTCTCTACGAAGAGAACGAGAACGTGTGTACTTTGTCCTGAATCATCAATACGTGAGCTTCAATACTTTCACGGTATCGCAACTTTACTATCTGGTGCTAGGTGTTTCCTATTGTTCACACTGACAATAAATATTGTGGTTCCAGAAAAACAGAAAAATTGTCAATGTCACTATACCCATTCATCTGTTTTTATGACGTAAGCGAGTGGATGACGTAGGCGGGTGCAGAGTTAGGTTTCATTGTTCTCTATGAACAGAACGAGAATGTGTGTACTTTGTCTTGAATTGTCGATACATGAGCTTCAATACTCTAAAAGTATCGCAACTTTACTATCTGGTGATAGGTGTTTCCTATTGTTCCCACCTACATTGAATATTGTGGTTCTCAAAAAACACAAATATTTTCAAAGTCACGATTAACATTCATCTGTTTTGATGACGTAAGCGAGTGGATGAAGCAAGCGGGTGCAGTGTCAGGTGTCATTCTTCTCTATGAATAAAACGAGAGCATGTGTACTTTGTCCTGAATCTTTTGTACTTGAGCTTCAATACTTTCAAGGTATCGCAACTTTACTTTCTGGTGCTAGGTGTTTCCTATTGTTCACACCTACATTGAATATTGTGGTTCCAGAAAAACATAAAAATTGTCAATGTCAGTATAAACATTCATCTGTTTTTCTAAGTCAAGCGAGTGGATGACGTAAGGGGGTGCAGTGGTAGGTTACATTGTTTTCTATGAACAGAACGAGAACGTGTGTACTTTGTCTTGAATCTTCTATACGGGAGCTTCAATACTTTCAAGGTATCGCAACTTTGCTATCTGGTGCTAGGTGTTTCCTATTGTTCCCACCTACATTGAATATTGTGGTTCTCAAAAAACAGAAAAATTGTCAATGTCACTATAAACATTCAACTGTTTTTTTTAGTCAAGCGAGTGGATGACGTAAGCGGTTGCAGGGTCAGGTTTCAATGTTCGCTACGAAAAGAACGAGAAGGTGTGTACTTTGTCTTGAATCATCAATACGTGAGCTTCAATACTTTCACGGTATCGCAACTTTACTATCTGGTCTAGGTGTTTCCTATTGTTCACGCTCACATTAAATATTGTGGTTCTAGAAAAACATAAAAATTGTCAATGTCACTATACCCATTCGTCTGTTTTTATGACGTAAGTGAGTGGATGACGTAGGCGGGTGCAGAGTTAGGTTTCATTGTTCTCTATGAACAGAACGAGAATGTGGGTACTTTGTCTTGAATTGTCGATACGTGAGCTTCAATACTCTAAAAGTATCGCAACTTTACTATCTGGTGCTAGGCGTTTCCTAATGTTACCACCTACATTGAATATTGTGGTTCTAAAAAACACAAATATATTCAATGTCACTACAAACATTCAACTGTTTCGATGACGTAACCGAGTGGATGACGTAAACGGGTGCAGTGTCAGGTTCCATTGTTCTCTGTGAACAGAACGAGTGCGTATGTACTTTGTCCTGAATCTTTTGTACGTGAGCTTCAATACTTTCAAGGTATCGCAACTTTAATTTCTGGTGCTAGGTGTTTCCTATTGTTCACACCTACATTGAATACTGTGGTTCCAGAAAAACAGAAAAATTGTCAATGTCAGTATGAACATTCATCTGTTTTTCTGAGTCAAGCGAGTGCATGACGTAAGGGGGTGCAGTGTTAGGTTTCATTCTTCTCTATGAACAGAACCAGAACGTGTGTACTTTGTCTTGAATTGTCGATACGTGAGCCTCAATACTTTAAAGGTATCGCAACTTTACTATCTGGTGTTAGGTGTTTCCTATTGTTCCCACCTACATTGAATATTGTGGTTCTCAAAAAACACAAATGTTTTCAATGTCAATATAAACATTCATCTGTTTTGATGACGTAAGCGAGTGAATGAAGTAAGCGGGTGCAGTGTCAGGTTTCATTGTTCTCTATGAACAGAACAAGAACGTGTGTACTTTGTCTTGAATCTTCTGTACGGGAGCTTCAATTTTTTCAAGGTATCGCAACTTTACCATTTGGTGCTAGGTGTTTCCTATTGTTCACACCTTCATCCAATATTGTGGTTCTAGAAAAACATAAAAATTGTCATTGTCACATACCCATTCTTCTGTTTTTATGACGTAAGCGAGTGAATGACGTAAGCGGGTGCAGTGTTAGGTTTCAATGTTCTCTATGAACAGAACGAGAACATTTGTACTTTGTCTTGAATTGTCGATACGTGAGCTTCAATACTTTAAAGGTATCGCAATTTTACTATCTGGTGCTAGGTGTTTCCTATTGTTCCTACCTACATTGAATATTGTGGTTCTCAAAAAACACAAATATTTTCAATGTCACTATTAACATTCATCTGTTTTGATGACGTAAGCGAGCGAATGAAGTAAGCGGGTGCAGTGTCAGGTGTCATTGTTCTCTATGAACAGAACGATAGCGCGTGCACTTTGTCCTGAATCTTTGGTACGGAAGCTTCAATACTTTCAAGGTATCGCAACTTTACTATTTAATGCTAGGTGTTTCCTATTGTTCACACCTTCATCCAATATTGTGGTTCTCAAAAAACAAAAATATTTTCAATGTAACTATTACATTCATCAGTTTTGATGACGTAAGCGAGTGGATGAAGTAAGCGGGTGCAGTGTCAGGTGTCATTGTTTTCTACGAACAGAACGAGAACGTGTGTACTTTGTCTTGAATCTTCTATACGGGAGCTTCAATACTTTCAAGGTATCGCAACTTTGCTATCTGGTGCTAGGTGTTTCCTATTGTTCCCACCTACATTGAATATTGTAGTTCTCAAAAAACACAAATGTTTTCAATGTCACTATAAACATTCATCTGTTTTGATGACGTAAGCGAGTGAAGTAAGCGGGTGCAGTTTCAGGTTTTATTGTTTTCTATGAACAGAACAAGAACGTGTGTACTTTATCTTGAATCTTCTGTACGGGAGCTTCAATACTTTCAAGGTATCGCAACTTTACTATCTGGTGCTAGGTGTTTCCTAATGTTCACACCTACATTGAATATTGTGGTTCCAGAAAAACAGAAAAATTGTCAATGTCAGTGTAAACATTCATCTGTTTTTCTGAGTCAAGCGAGTGGATGACGTAAGGAGGTGCAGTGTTAGGTTTCATTGTTCTCTATGAACAGAACGACAACGTGTGTAATTTGTCTTGAATTGCCGATACGTGAGCTTCAATACTTTTAAGGTATCGCAACTTTACTATCTGGTGCAAGGTGTTTCCTATTGTTTCCACCAACATTGAATATTGTAGTTCTCAAAAAAACACAAATGTTTTCAATGTCACTATAAACATTCATCTGTTTTGATGACGTAAGCGAGTGGATGAAGTAAGCGGGTGCAGTGTCAGGTTTCATTGTTCTCTATGAACAGAACAAGAACGTGTGTACTTTGTCTTGAACTGTCGATACGTGAGCTTCAATACTCTAAATGTATCGCAACTTTACTATTTGGTGCTAGGTCTTTCCTATTGTTCACACCTTCATTCAATATTGTGGTTCTAAAAAACACAATTATTTTCAATGTCACTACAAACATTCATCTGTTTCGATGACGTAAGCGAGTGGATGACGCAAACAGGTGCAGTGTCAGGTTTCATTGTTCTCTCTGAACAGAACGAGAGCGTGTGTACTTTGTCCTGAATCTTTTGTACGTGAGGTTCAATACTTTCAAGGTATCGCAACTTTACTATCTGATGCTAGGTGTTTCCTATTGTTCACACTCACATTAAATATTGTGGTTCTAGAAAAACATAAAAATTGTCAATGTCACTAAACTCATTTATCTGTTTTTATGACGTAAGCCAGTGGATGACGTAGGCGGGTGCAGAGTTAGGTTTCATTGTTCTCTATGAACAGAACGAGAATGTGTGTACTTTGTCTTGAATTGTCGATACGTGAGCTTCAATACTCTAAAAGTATCGCAACTTTACTATCTAGTGCTAGGTGTTTCCTATTGTTACCACATACATTGAATATTGTGGTTCTAAAAACACAAATATTTTCAATGTCACTACAAACATTCATCTGTTTTGATGACGTAAGCGAGTGGATGACGTAAGCGGGTGCAGTTTCAGGTTTTATTGTTCTCTGTGAACAGAACGAGAGCGTGTGTACTTTGTCCTGAATCTTTTGTACGTGAGCTTCAATACTTTCAACGTAGCGCAACTTTACTTTCTGGTGCTAGGTGTTTCCTATTGTTCACACCTACATTGAATATTGTGGTTCCAGAAAAACAGAAAAAATATCAATGTCAGTGTAAACATTCATCTGTTTTTCTGAGTCAAGCGAGAGGATGACGTAAGCGAGTGCAGTGACAGGTTTCATTGTTCTCAATGAACAGAAGGAGAGCGTGTGTACTTTGTCTTGAATCTTCTTTACCTGAGCTTGAATACTTTCACGGTTTCGCAAGTTTATGAACTGGTGCCAGGCGTTTCCGATTGTTCACACCTACATCGAATATTGTGGTTCTAGAAAAACTATAAAATTGTCAATGTCACTATAAACATCCATCTGTTTTTATGACGTAAGCGAGTGGATGACGTAAGCGGGTGCAGTGGTAGGTGTCGTTGTTCTCTACAAACAAAACGTGAACGTGTGTACTTTGTCTTGAATTGTCGATACGTGAGCTTCAATACTTTAAAGGTATCGCAACTTTACTATTTGGTGCTAGGTGTTTCCTATTGTTCACACCTTCATCCAATATTGTGGTTTTCAAAAAACACAAATATTTTCAATGTAACTATTAACATTCATCCGTTTTGATGACGTAAGCGAGTGGTTGAAGTAAACGGGTGCAGTGTCACGTGTCATTGCTCTCTATGAACAGAACGAGAGCGTGTGTACTTTGTCCTGAATCTTTTGTACGGGAGCCTCAATACTTTCAAGGTAACGCAACTTTACTATCTGGTGCTAGGTGTTTCCTATTGTTCCCACCTACATTGAATATTGTGGTTCTCAAAAAACACAAATATTTTCAACGTCACTATAAACATTCATCTGTTTTGATGACGTAAGCGAGTGGATGAAGTAAGCGGGTGCAGTGTCAGGTTTCATTGTTCTCTATGAACAGAACGGGAGCTTGTGTACTTTGTCCTGAATCTTTTGTACGTGAGCTTCTATACTTTCAATGTATCGCAACTTTACTATCTGGTGCTAGGTGTTTCGTATTGTTCACCCCTACATTGATTATTGTGGTTCCAGAAAAACAGAAATATTGTCAATGTCACTATAAACATTCATCTGTTTTTTTAGTCAAGCGAGTGGATGACGTAAGCGGTTGCAGTGTCAGGTTTCAATGTTCTCTACGAAGAGAACGAGAACGTGTGTACTTTGTCCTGAATCATCAATACGTGAGCTTCAATACTTTCACGGTATCGCAACTTTACTATCTGGTGCTAGGTGTTTCCTATTGTTCACACTCACATCAAATATTGTGGTTCTAGAAAAACATAAAAACTGTCAATGTCACTAAAACCATTTATCTGTTTTTATGACGTAAGCCAGTGGATGACGTAGGCGGGTGCAGAGTTAGGTTTCATTGTTCTCTATGAACAGAACGAGAATGTGTGTACTTTGTCTTGAATCGTCGATACATGAGCTTCAATACTCTAAAAGTATCGCAACTTTACTATCTGGTGCTAGGTGTTTCCTATTGTTACCACCTACATTGAATATTGTGGTTCTAAAAAACACAAATATTTTCAATGTCACTACAAACATTCATCTGTTTTGATGACGTAAGCGAGTGGATGACGTAAGCGGGTACAATGTCAGGTTTCATTGTTCTCTGTGAACACAACGAGAGCGTGTGTACTTTGTCCTGAATCTTTTGTACGTGAGCTTCAATACTTTCAACGAAGCGCAACTTTAATTTCTGGTGCTAGGTGTTTCCTAATGTTCACACCTACATTGAATATTGTGGTTCCAGAAAAACAGAAAAAATTGTCAATGTCAGTATAAACATTCGTCTGTTTTTCTGAGTCAAGCGAGTGGATGACGTAAGCGAGTGCAGTGTTAGGTTTCATTGTTCTCTATGAACAGAACGACAACGTGTGTACTTTGTCTTGAATTGCCGATACGTGAGCTTCAATACTTTGAAGGTATCGCAACTTTACTATCTGGTGCTAGGTGTTTCCTATTGTTTCCACCTACATTGAATATTGTAGTACTCAAAAAACACAAATGTTTTCAATGTCACTATAAACATTCATCTGTTTTGATGACGTAAGCGAGTGGATGAAGTAAGCGGGTGCAGTGTCAGGTTTCATTGTTCTCTATGAACAGAACAAGAACGTGTCTACTTTGTCTTGAATTGTCGATACGTGAGCTTCAATACTTTAAAGGTATCGCAACTTTACTATCTGGTGCTAGGTGTTTCCTATTGTTCCCACCTACATTGAATATTGTGGTTCTCAAAAAACACAAATATTTTCAATGTCACTATTAACATTCATCTGTTTTGATGAGGTAAGCGAGTGGATGAAGTAAGCGGGTGCAGTGTCAGGTGTCATTGTTCTCTATGAACAGAACGATAGCATGTGTACTTTGTCCTGAATCATTTGTACGGGAGCTTCAATACTTTCAAGGTATCGCAACTTTACTATTTGGTGCTAGGTGTTTCCTATTGTTCACACCTTCATCCATTATTGTGGTTCTCAAAAAACACAAATATTTTCAATGTAACTATTAACATTCATCTGTTTTGATGACGTAAGCGAGTGGTTGAAGTCAACGGGTGCAGTGTCACGTGTCATTGCTCTCTATGAACAGAAAGAGAGCGTGTGTACTTTGTCCTGAATCTTTTGTACGGGAGCCTCAATACTTTCAAGGTAACGCAACTTTACTATCTGGTGCTAGGTGTTTCCTAATGTTCCCACCTACATTGAATATTGTGGTTCTCAAAAAACACAAATATTTTCAACGTCACTATAAACATTCATCTGTTTTGATGACGTAAGCGAGTGGATGAAGTAAGCGGGTGCAGTGTCAGGTTTCATTGTTCTCTATGAACAGAACGGGAGCGTGTGTACTTTGTCCTGAATCTTCTGTACGTGAGCTTCAATACTTTCAAGGTATCGCAACTTTACTATTTGGTGCTAGGTGTTTCGTATTGTTCACACCTTCATCCAATATTGTGGTTCACAAAAAACACAAATATTTTCAGTGTTACTATCAACATTCATCTGTTTTGATGACGTAAGCGAGTGGATGAAGTAAGCGGGTGCCGTGTCAGGTGCCATTCTTCTCTATGAATAAAACGAGAGCATGTGTACTTTGTCCTGAATCTTTTGTACTTGAGCTTCAATACTTTCAAGGTATCGCAACTTTACTTTCTGGTGCTAGGTGTTTCCTATTGTTCACACCTACATTGAATATTGTGGTTCCAGAAAAACATGATAATTGTCAATGTCAGTATAAACATTCATCTGTTTTTCTAAGTCAAGCGAGTGGATGACGTAAGGGGGGGGCAGTGGTAGGTTTCGTTGTTTTGTATGAACAGAACGAGAACGTGTGTACTTTGTCTTGAATCTTCTATACGGGAGCTTCAATACTTTCAAGGTATCGCAACTTTGCTATCTGGTGCTAAGTGTTTCCTATTGTTCCCACCTACATTGAATATTGTGGTTCTCAAAAAACAGAAAAATTGTCAATGTCACTATAAACATTCATCTGTTTTTTTTAGTCAAGCGAGTGGATGACGTAAGCGGTTGCAGGGTCAGATTTCAATGTTCTCTACGAAAAGAACGAGAAGGTGTGTACTTTGTCTTGAATCATCAATACGTGAGCTTCAATACTTTCACGGTATCGCAACTTTACTATCTGGTCTAGGTGTTTCCTATTGTTTACACTCACATTAAATATTGTGGTTCTAGAAAAACATAAAAATTGTCAATGTCACTATACCCATTCGTCTGTTTTTATGACGTAAGTGAGTGGATGACGTAGGCGGGTGCAGAGTTAGGTTTCATTGTTCTCTATGAACAGAACGAGAATGTGGGTACTTTGTCTTGAATTGTTGATACGTGAGCTTCAATACTCTAAAAGTATCGCAACTTTACTATCTGGTGCTAGGCGTTTCCTAATGTTACCACCTACATTGAATATTGTGGTTCTAAAAAACACAAATATTTTCAATGTCACTACAAACATTCACCTGTTTCGATGACGTAAGCGAGTGGATGACGTAAACGGGTGCAGTGTCAGGTTCCATTGTTCTCTGTGAACAGAACGAGAGCGTGTGTACTTTGTCCTGAATCTTTTGTACGTGAGCTTCAATACTTTCAAGGTATCGCAACTTTTTTTCTGGTGCTAGGTGTTTCCTATTGTTCACACCTACATTGTGGTTTCAGAAAAACAGAAAAATTGCCAATGTCAGTATGAACATTCATCTGTTTTTCTGAGTCAAGCGAGTGGATGACGTAAGGGGGTGCAGTGTTAGGTTTCATTCCTCTCTATGAACAGAACCAGAACGTGTGTACTTTGTCTTGAATCTTCTTTACCTGAGCTTCAATACTTTCACGGTGTCGCAAATTTATCAACTGGTGCCAGGCGTTTCCGATTGTTCACACCTACATCGAATATTGTGGTTCTAGAAAAACTATAAAATTGTCAATGTCACTATAAACATCCATCTGTTTTTATGACTTAAGCGAGTGGATGACGTAAGCAGGTGCAGTGGTAGGTTTCGTTGTTCTCTATGAACAGAACGTGAACGTGTGTACTTTGTCTTGAATTGTCGATACGTGAGCTTCAATACTTTAAAGGTATCGCAACTTTACTATCTGGTGCTAGGTGTTTCCTATTGTTCCCACCTACATTGAATATTGTGGTTCTCAAAAAACACAAGTATTTTCAATGTCACTATTAACATTCATCTGTTTTGATGAGGTAAGCGAGTGGATGAAGTAAGCGGGTGCAGTGTCAGGTGTCATTGTTCTCTATGAACAGAACGATAGCGTGTGTACTTTGTCCTGAATTTTTTGTACGGGAGCTTCAATACTTTCAAGGTATCGCAACTTTACTATTTGGTGCTAGGTGTTTCCTATTGTTCACACCTTCATCCAATATTGTGGTTCTAGAAAAACATAAAAATTGTCAATGTCACTATACCCATTCTTCTGTTTTTATGACGTAAGCGAGTGAATGACGTAAGCGGGTGCAGTGTTAGGTTTCAATGTTCTCTATGAACAGAACGAGAACATGTGTACTTTGTCTTGAATTGTCGATACGTGAGCTTCAATACTTTAAAGGTATCGCAACTTTACTATCTGGTGCTAGGTGTTTCCTATTGTTCCCACCTACATTGACTATTGTGGTTCTCAAAAAACACAAATATTTTCAATGTAACTATTACATTCATCTGTTTTGATGACGTAAGCGAGTGGATGAAGTAAGCGGGTGCAGTGTCAGGTGTCATTGTTCTCTATGAACAGAACGATAGCGCGTGTACTTTGTCCTGAATCTTTGGTACGTAAGCTTCAGTACTTTCAAGGTATCGCAACTTTACTATTTGATGCTAGGTGTTTCCTATTGTTCACACCTTCATCCAATATTGTTGTTCTCAAAAAACAAAAATATTTTCAATGTAACTATTACATTCATCTGTTTTGATGACGTAAGCGAGTGGATGAAGTAAGCGGGTGCAGTGTCAGGTGTCATTGTTCTCTATGAACAGAACGAGAGCATGTGTACATTGTCTTGAATTTTCCGTATGTGAGCTTCAATACTTTCACGGTAAAGCAACTTTACTATCGGGTGCTAGACGCTTTCCTATTGTCTCCACCTACAATGAATATTGTAGTTCTCAAAAAACACAAATGTTTTCAATGTCACTATAAACATTCATCTGTTTTGATGAGGTAAGCGAGTGGATGAAGTAAGCGGGTGCAGTGTCAGGTGTCATTGTTCTCTATGAACAGAACGATAGCGTGTGTACTTTGTCTTGAACTGTCGATACGTGAGCTTCAATACTCTAAATGTATCGCAACTTTACTATTTGGTGCTAGGTCTTTCCTATTGTTCACACCTTCATTCAATATTGTGGTTCTAAAAAACACAATTAATTGTCAATGTCACTATAACATTCATCTGTTTTGATGACGTAAGCGAGTGAATGACGTAAGCGGGTGCAGTGTTCAGTTTTCATTGTTCTCTATGAACAGAACGAGAACGTGTGTACTTTAGTCTTGAATCTTCTGTACGTGAGCTTCAATACTTTCAAGGTATCGCAACTTTACTATCTGGTGCTAGGTGTTTCCTATTGTTCACACCTACATTGAATATTGTGGTTCTCAGAAAAACAGAAAAATTGTCAATGTCAGTAGTAAACATTCATCTGTTTTCTGAGTCAAGCGAGTGGATGACGTAAGGAGGGTGCAGTGGTAGGTTTCAGTTGTTCTCTATGAACAGAACGACAACGTGTGTAATTTGTCTTGAATTGCGATACGGGAGCTTCAATACTTTAAGGTATCGCAACTTTGCTATCTGGTGCTAGGTGTTTCCTATTGTTCCACCTACATTGAATATTGTGGTTCTCAAAAAAACAGAAAAATTGTCAATGTCACTATAAACATTCATCTGTTTTGATGACGTAAGCGAGTGGATGAAGTAAGCGGGTGCAGTGTCAGGTTTCATTGTTCTCTATGAACAGAACAAGTACGTGTGTACTTTGTCTTGAATCTTCTGTATGGGAGCTTCAATTTTTTAAGGTATCGCAACTTTACCATTTGGTGCTAGGTGTTTCCTATTGTTCACACCTTCATTCGAATATTGTGGTTCTAGAAAAACATAAAATTGTCAATGTCACTATACCCATTCTTCTGTTTTTATGACGTAAGCGAGTGAATGACGTAAGCGGGTGCAGTGTTAGGTTTCAATGTTCTCTATGAACAGAACGAGAACATGTGTACTTTGTCTTGAATTGTCGATACGTGAGCTTCAATAGTTTAAAGGTATCGCAACTTTACTATCTGGTGCTGGGTGTTTCCTATTGTTCCCACCTACATTGAATATTGTAGTTCTCAAAAAACACAAATATTTTCAATGTCACTATCAACATTCATTTGTTTTGATGACGTAAGCGAGTGGATGAAGTAAGCGGGTGCAGTGTCAGGTGTCATTGTTCTCAATGAACAGAACGATAGCGTGTGTACTTTGTCCTGAATCTTTGGTACAGGAGCTTCAATACTTTCAAGGTATCGCAACTTTACTATTTGGTGCTAGGTGTTTCCTATTGTTCACACCTTCATCCAATATTGTGGTTCTCAAAAAACACAAATAATTTCAATGTAACTATTAACATTCATCTGTTTTGATGACGTAAGCGAGTGGATGAAGTAAGCGGGTGCAGTGTCAGGTGTCATTGTTCTCTAAGAACAGAACGAGGGCATGTGTACATTGTCCTGAATCTTTTGTACGAGAGCTTCAATACTTTCAAGGTATCGCAACTTTACTATCTGGTGCTAGGTGTTTCCTATTGTACCCACCTACAATGAATATTGTGGTTCTCAAAAAACACAAATATTTTCAACGTCACTACAAACATTAATCTGTTTTGATGACGTAAGCGAGTGTATGACGTAAGCGGGTGCAATGTCAGGTTTCATTGTTCTCTGTGAACACAACGAGAGCGTGTGTACTTTGTCCTGAATCTTTGTACGTGAGCTTCAATACTTTCAACGTAGCGCAACTTTACTTTCTGGTGTTAGGTGTTTCCTATTGTTCACACCTACATTGAATATTGTGGTTCCAGAAAAACAGAAAAATTGTCAATGTCAGTATAAACATTCATCTGTTTTTCTTAGTCAAGCGAGTGGATGACGTAAGCGAGTGCAGTGTTAGGTTTCATTGTTCTCTATGAACAGAAAGAGAACGTGTGTACTTTGTCTTGAATCGTCGATACGTTAGCTTCAATACTTTAAAGGTATCGCAACTTTACTATCTGGTGCTAGGTGTTTCCTATTGTTCCCACCTACATTGAATATTGTGGTTCTCAAAAAACACAAATATCTTCAATGTCACTATTAACATTCATCTGTGTTTTGACGTAAGCGAGTGGATGAAGTAAGCGGGTGCAGTGTCAGGTGTCATTGTTCTCTATGAACAGAACGATGGCGTGTGTACTTTGTCCTGGATCTTTTGTACGGGAGCTTCAATACTTTTAGGGTATCGCAACTTTACTATCTGGTGCTAGGTGTTTCCTATTGTTCACACCTACATTGAATATTGCGGTTCCAGAAAAACAGAAAAATTGTCAATGTCAGTATAAACATTCATCTGTTTTTCTGAGTCAAGCGAGTTGATGACGTAAGGGGGTGCAGTGTTAGGTTTCATTGTCCTCTATGAACAGAACGACAACGTGTGTACTTTGTCTTGAATTGCCGATACGTGAGCTTCAATACTTTTAAGGTATCGCAACTTTACTATCTGGTGCTAGGTGTTTCCTATTGTTTCCACCTACATTGAATATTGTAGTTCTCAAAAAACACAAATGTTTTCAATGTCACTATAAACATTCATCTGTTTTGATGACGTAAGCGAGTGGATGAAGTAAGCGGGTGCAGTGTCAGGTTTCATTGTTCTCTATGAACAGAACAAGAACGTGTGTACTTTGTCTTGAATTGTCGATACGTGAGCTTCAATACTCTAAATGTATCGCAACATTACTATCTGGTGCTAGGTGTTTCCTATTGTTACCACCTACATTGAATATTGTGGTTCTCAAAAAACACAAATAATTTCAATGTCACTATTAAAATTCATCTGTTTTGATGACGTAAGCGAGTGGATGGAGTAAGCGGGTGCTGTGTCAGGTGTCATTGTTCTCTATGAACAGAACGATAGCGTGTGTACTTTGTCCTGAATCTTTTGTACGGAAGCTTCAATACTTTTAAGGTATCGCAACTTTACTATTTGGTGCTAGGTGTTTCCTATTGTTCACACCTTCATCCAATATTGTGGTTCTCAAAAAACACAAATAATTTCAATGTAACTATTAACATTCATCTGTTTTGATGACGTAAGCGAGTGGATGAAGTAAGCGGGTGCAGTTTCAGGTGTCATTGTTCTCTAAGAACAGAACGAGGGCATGTGTACATTCTCCTGAATCTTTTGTACGAGAGCTTCAATACTTTCAAGGTATCGCAACTTTACTATCTGGTGCTAGGTGTTTCCTATTGTACCCACCTACAATGAATATTGTGGTTCTCAAAAAACACAAATATTTTCAACGTCACTACAAACATTAATCTGTTTTGATGACGTAAGCGAGTGTATGACGTAAGCGGGTGCCATGTCAGGTTTCATTGTACTCTGTGAACACAACGAGAGCGTGTGTACTTTGTCCTGAATTTTTTGTACGTGAGCTTCAATACTTTCAACGTAGCGCAACTTTACTTTCTGGTGCTAGGTGTTTCCTATTGTTCACATCTACATTGAATATTGTGGTTCCAGAAAAACAGAAAAATTGTCAATGTCAGTATAAACATTCATCTGTTTTTCTGAGTCAAGCGAGTGGATGACGTAAGCGAGTGCAGTGTTAGGTTTCATTGTTCTCTATGAACAGAAAGAGAACGTGTGTACTTTGTCTTGAATCGTCGATACGTTAGCTTCAATACTTTAAAGGTATCGCAACTTTACTATCTGGTGCTAGGTGTTTCCTATTGTTCCCACCTACATTGAATATTGTGGTTCTCAAAAAACACAAATATTTTCAATGTCACTATTAACATTCATCTGTTTTTTGACGTAAGCGAGTGGATGAAGTAAGCGGGTGCAGTGTCAGGTGTCATTGTTCTCTATGAACAGAACGATGGCGTGTGTACTTTGTCCTGAATCTTTTGTACGGGAGCTTCAATACTTTTAGGGTATCGCAACTTTACTATCTGGTGCTAGGTGTTTCCTATTGTTCACACCTACATTGAATATTGCGGTTCCAGAAAAACAGAAAAATTGTCAATGTCAGTATAAACATTCATCTGTTTTTCTGAGTCAAGCGAGTGGATGACGTAAGTTGGTGCAGTGTTAGGTTTCATTGTCCTCTATGAACAGAACGACAACGTGTGTACTTTGTCTTGAATTGCCGATACGTGAGCTTCAATACTTTTAAGGTATCGCAACTTTACTATCTGGTGCTAGGTGTTTCCTATTGTTTCCACCTACATTGAATATTGTAGTTCTGAAAAAACACAAATGTTTTCAATGTCAGTATAAACATTCATCTGTTTTGATGACGTAAGCGAGTGGATGAAGTAAGCGGGTGCAGTGTCAGGTTTCATTGTTCTCTATGAACAGAACAAGAACGTGTGTACTTTGTCTTGAATTGTCGATACGTGAGCTTCAATACTCTAAATGTATCGCAACATTACTATCTGGTGCTAGGTGTTTCCTATTGTTACCACCTACATTGAATATTGTGGTTCTCAAAAAACACAAATAATTTCAATGTCACTATTAAAATTCATCTGTTTTGGTGACGTAAGCGAGTGGATGAAGTAAGCGGGTGCTGTGTCAGGTGTCATTGTTCTCTATGAACAGAACGATAGCGTGTGTACTTTGTCCTGAATCTTTTGTACGGAAGCTTCAATACTTTTAAGGTATCGCAACTTTACTATTTGGTGCTAGGTGTTTCCTATTGTTCACACCTTCATCCAATATTGTGGTTCTCAAAAAAAACACAAATATTTTCAATGTCATTATTAACATTCATCTGTTTTGGGGACGTAAGCAAGTGGATGAAGTAAGCGGGTGCAGTGTCAGGTGTCATTGTTCTCTATGAACAGAACGAGAGCTTGTGTACTTTGTCCTGAATCTTTCGTACGGGAGCTTCAATACTTTCAAGGTATCACAAATTTACTATCTGGTGCTAGGTGTTTCCTATTGTTCCCACCTACATTGAATATTGTGGTTCTCAAAAACACAAATATTTTCAATGTCACTCTAAACATTCATCTGTTTTGATGACGTAAGCAAGTGGATGAAGTAAGCGGGTACAGTGTCGGGATACATTGTTCTCTATGAACAGAACGAGAGCGTGTGTACTTTGTCCTGAATCTTTTGTACGTGAGGTTCAATACTTTCAAGGTATCGCAACTTTACTATCTGATGTTAGGTGTTTCCTATTGTTCACACCTACATTGAATATTGTGGTTCCAGAAAAACAGAAAAATTGTCAATGTCACTATAAACATTCATCTGTTTTTTTTAGTCAAGCGAATGGATGACGTAAGCGGTTGCAGTGTCAGGTTTCAATGTTCTCTACGAAGAGAACGAGAACGTGTGTACTTTGTCCTGAATCATCAATACGTGAGCTTCAATACTTTCACGGTATCGCAACTTTACTATCTCGTGCTAGGTGTTTCCTATTGTTCACACTCACATTAAATATTGTGGTTCTAGAAAAACATAAAAATTTTCAATGTCACTAAACCCATTTATCTGTTTTTATGACGTAAGCCAGTGGATGACGTAGGCGGGTGCAGAGTTAGGTTTCATTGTTCTCTATGAACAGAACGAGAATGTGTGTACTTTGTCTTGAATTGTCGATACGTGAGCTTCAATACTCTAAAAGTATCGCAACTTTACTATCTGGTGCTAGGTGTTTCCTATTGTTACCACATACATTGAATATTGTGGTTATAAAAACACAAATGTTTTCAATGTCACTACAAACATTCATCTGTTTTGATGACGTAAGCAAGTGGATGACGTAAGCTGGTGCGGTTTCAGGTTTCATTGTTCTCTGTGAACAGAACAAGAGCGTGTGTACTTTGTCCTGAATCTTTTGTACGTTAGCTTCAATACTTTCAACGTAGCGCAACTTTACTTTCTGGTGCTAGGTGTTTCCTATTGTTCACACCTACATTGAATATTGTGGTTCTAGAAAAACAGAAAAATTATCAATGTCAGTATAAACATTCATCTCTTTTTCTGAGTCAAGCGAGAGGATGACGTAAGGGGGTGCAGTGTTAGGTTTCAATGTTCTCTATGAACAGAACGAGAACATGTGTACTTTGTCTTGAATTGTCGATACGTGAGCTTCAATACTTTAAAGGTATCGCAACTTTACTATCTGGTGCTAGGTGTTTCCTATTGTTCCCACCTACATTGACTATTGTGGTTCTCAAAAAACACAAATATTTTCAATGTAACTATTACATTCATCTGTTTTGATGACGTAAGCGAGTGGATGAAGTAAGCGGGTGCAGTGTCAGGTGTCTTTGTTCTCCATGAACAGAACGATAGCGCGTGTACTTTGTCCTGAATCTTTGGTACGGAAGCTTCAGTACTTTCAAGGTATCGCAACTTTACTATTTGATGCTAGGTGTTTCCTATTGTTCACACCTTCATCCAATATTGTGGTTCTCAAAAAACAAAAATATTTTCAATGTAACTATTACATTCATCTGTTTTGATGACGTAAGCGAGTGGTTGAAGTAAACGGGTGCAGTGTCACGTGTCATTGCTCTCTATGAACAGAACGAGAGCGTGTGTACTTTGTCCTGAATCTTTTGTACGGGAGCCTCAATACTTTCAAGGTAACGCAACTTTACTATCTGGTGCTAGGTGTTTCCTATTGTTCCCACCTACATTGAATATTGTGGTTCTCAAAAAACACAAATATTTTCAACGTCACTCTAAACATTCATCTGTTTTGATGACGTAAGGGAGTGGATGAAGTAAGCGGGTGCAGTGTCAGGTTTCATTGTTCTCTATGAACAGAACGGGAGCGTGTGTACTTTGTCCTGAATCTTTTGTACGTGAGCTTCAATACTTTCAATGTATCGCAACTTTACTATCTTGTGCTAGGTGTTTCGTATTGTTCACCCCTACATTGATTATTGTGGTTCGAGAAAAACAGAAAAATTGTCAATGTCACTATAAACATTCATGTGTTGTTTTAGTCAAGCGAGTGGATGACGTAAGCGGTTGCAGTGTCAGGTTTCAATGTTCTCTACGAAGAGAACGAGAACGTGTGTACTTTGTCCTGAATCATCAATACGTGAGCTTCAATACTTTCACAGTATCGCAACTTTACTATCTGGTGCTAGGTGTTTCCTATTGTTCACACTCACATTAAATATTGTGGTTCTAGAAAAACATAAAAACTGTCAATGTCACTAAACCCATTTATCTGTTTTTATGACGTAAGCCAGTGGATGACGTAGGCGGGTGCAGAGTTAGGTTTCATTGTTCTCTATGAACAGAACGAGAATGTGTGTACTTTGTCCTGAATCTTTTGTACGGGAGCTTCAATACTTTTAGGGTATCGCAACTTTACTATCTAGTGCTAGGTGTTTCCTATTGTTAACACCTACATTGAATAGTGTGGTTCCAGAAAAACAGAAAAATTGTCAATGTCAGTATAAACATTCATCTGTTTTTCTGAGTCAAGCGAGTGGATGACGTAAGGGGGTGCAGTGTTAGGTTTCATTGTCCTCTATGAACAGAACGACAACGTGTGTACTTTGTCTTGAATTGCCGATACGTGAGCTTCAATACTTTTAAGGTATCGCAACTTTACTATCTGGTGCTAGGTGTTTCCTATTGTTTCCACCTACATTGAATATTGTAGTTCTCAAAAAACACAAACGTTTTCAATGTCACTATAAACATTCATCTGTTTTGATGTCAGCGAGTGGATGAAGTAAGCGGGTGCAGTGTCAGGTTTCATTGTTCTCTATGAACAGAACAAGAACGTGTGTACTTTGTCTTGAATTGTCGATACGTGAGCTTCAATACTCTAAATGTATCGCAACATTACTATCTGGTGCTAGGTGTTTCCTATTGTTCACACCTTCATCCAATATTGTGGTTCTCAAAAAAACACAAATATTTTCAATGTCACTCTTAACATTCATCTGTTTTGGGGACGTAAGCGAGTGGATGAAGTAAGCGGGTGCAGTGTCAGGTGTCATTGTTCTCTATAAACAGAACGAGAGCGTGTGTACTTTGTCCTGAATCTTTGGTACGGGAGCTTCAATACTTTCAAGGTATCGCAAATTTACTATCCGGTGCTAGGTGTTTTCTATTGTTACCACCTACATTGAATATTGTGGTTCTAAAAAACACAAATATTTTCAATGTCACTACAAACATTCATCTGTTTTGATGACGTAAGCGAGTGGATGACGTAAGCGGGTGCAATGTCAGGTTTCAATGTTCTCTGTGAACAGAACGAGAGCGTGTGTACTTTGTCCTGAATCTTTTGTACGTGAGCTTCAATACTTTCAACGTAGCGCAACTTTACTTTCTGGTGCTAGGTGTTTCCTATTGTTCACACCTACATTGAATACTGTGGTTCCAGAAAAACAGAAAAATTGTCAATATCAGTATAAACATTCATCTGTTTTTCTGAGTCAAGCGAGTAGTTGACGTAAGCGAGTGCAGTGTTAGGTTTCATTGTTCTCTATGAACAGAACGAGAACGTGTGTACTTTGTCTTGAATTGTCGATACGTTAGCTTCAATACTTTAAAGGTATCGCAACTTTACTATCTGGTGCTAGGTGTTTCCTATTGTTCCCACCTACATTGAATATTGTGGTTCTCAAAAAACACAAATATTTTCAATGTCACTATTAACATTCATCTGTTTTGATGACGTAAGCGAGTGGATGAAGTAAGGGGGTGCAGTGTCAGGTGTCATTGTTCTCTATGAACAGAACGATGGCGTGTGTACTTTGTCCTGAATCTTTTGTACGGGAGCTTTAATAATTTTAGGGTATCGCAACTTTACTATCTGGTGCTAGGTTTTTCCTATTGTTCACACCTACATTGAATATTGTGGTTCCAGAAAAACAGAAAAATTGTCAATGTCACTATAAACATTCATCTCTATTTTTTAGTCAAGCGAGTGGATGACGTAAGCGGTTGCAGTGTCAGGTTTCAATGTTCTCAACGAAGAGAACGAGAACGTGTGTACTTTGTCCTGAATCATCAATACGCGAGCTTCAATACTTTCACGGTATCGCAACTTTACTATCTGGTGCTAGGTGTTTCCTATTGTTCACACTCACATTAAATATTGTGGTTCTAGAAAAACATAAAAATTGTCAATGTCACTATACCCATTCATCTGTTTTTATGACGTAAACGAGTGGATGACGTAGGCGGGTGCAGAGTTATGTTTCATTGTTCTCTACGAACAGAACGAGAATGTGTGTACTTTGTCTTGAATTGTCGATACATGAGCTTCAATACTCTAAAAGTATCGCAACTTTACTATCTGGTGCTAGGTGTTTCCTATTGTTTCCACCTACATTGAATATTGTAGTTCTCAAAAAACACAAATATTTTCAATGTCACTACAAACATTCATCTGTTTCGATGACGTAAGCGAGTGGATGACGTAAACGGGTGCAGTGTCAGGTTCCATTGTTCTCTGTGAACAGAACGAGAGCGTGTGTACTTTGTCCTGAATCTTTTGTACGTGAGCTTCAATACTTTCAAGGTATCGCAACTTTAATTTCTGGTGCTAGGTGTTTCCTATTGTTCACACCTACATTGTGGTTTCAGAAAAACAGAAAAATTGCCAATGTCAGTATGAACATTCATCTGTTTTTCTGAGTCAAGCGAGTGGATGACGTAAGGGGGTGCAGTGTTAGGTTTCATTCTTCTCTATGAACAGAACCAGAACGTGTGTACTTTGTCTTGAATTGTCGATACGTGAGCCTCAATACTTTAACGGTATCGCAACTTTACTATCTGGTGTTAGGTGTTTCCTATTGTTCCCACCTACATTGAATATTGTGGTTCTCAAAAAACACAAATGTTTTCAATGTCACTATAAACATTCATCTGTTTTGATGACGTAAGCGAGTGGATGAAGTAAGCGGGTGCAGTGTCAGGTTTCATTGTTCTCTATGAACAGAACAAGAACGTGTGTACTTTGTCTTGAATCTTCTGTACGGGAGCTTCAATTTTTTCAAGGTATCGCAACTTTACCATTTGGTGCTAGGTGTTTCCTATTGTTCACACCTTCATCCAATATTGTGGTTCTAGAAAAACATAAAAATTGTCAATGTCACTATACCCATTCTTCTGTTTTTATGACGTAAGCGAGTGAATGACGTAAGCGGGTGCAGTGTTAGGTTTCAATGTTCTCTATGAACAGAACGAGAACATGTGTACTTTGTCTTGAATTGTCGATACGTGAGCTTCAATACTTTAAAGGTATCGCAACTTTACTATCTGGTGCTAGGTGTTTCCTATTGTTCCCACCTACATTGACTATTGTGGTTCTCAAAAAACACAAATATTTTCAATGTAACTATTACATTCATCTGTTTTGATGACGTAAGCGAGTGGATGAAGTAAGCGGGTGCAGTGTGAGGTGTCATTGTTCTCTATGAACAGAACGATAGCGCGTGTACTTTGTCCTGAATCTTTGGTACGGAAGCTTCAGTACTTTCAAGGTATCGCAACTTTACTATTTGATGCTAGGTGTTTCCTATTGTTCACACCTTCATCCAATATTGTTGTTCTCAAAAAACAAAAATATTTTCAATGTAACTATTACATTCATCTGTTTTGATGACGTAAGCGAGTGGATGAAGTAAGTAGGTGCAGTGTCAGGTGTCATTGTTCTCTATGAACAGAACGAGAGCATGTGTACATTGTCTTGAATTTTCCGTATGTGAGCTTCAATACTTTCACGGTAAAGCAACTTTACTATCGGGTGCTAGGCGTTTCCTATTGTCTCCACCTACATTGAATATTGTAGTTCTCAAAAAACACAAATGTTTTCAATGTCACTATAAACATTCATCTGTTTTGATGAGGTAAGCGAGTGGATGAAGTAAGCGGGTGCAGTGTCAGGTGTAATTGTTCTCTATGAACAGAACGATAGCGTGTGTATTTTGTCCTGAATCTTTTGTACGGGAGCTTCAATACTTTCAAGGTATCGCCACTTTACTATTTGGTGCTAGGTGTTTCCTATTGTTCACACCTTCATCCATTATTGTGGTTCTCAAAAAACACAAATATTTTCAATGTAAATATTAACATTCATCTGTTTTGATGACGTAAGCGAGTGGTTGAAGTAAACGGGTGCAGTGTCACGTGTCATTGCTCTCTATGAACAGAACGAGAGCGTGTGTACTTTGTCCTGAATCTTTTGTACGGGATCCTCAATACTTTCAAGGTAACGCAACTTTACTATCTGGTGCTAGGTGTTTCCTATTGTTCCCACCTACATTGAATATTGTGGTTCTCAAAAAACACAAATATTTTCAACGTCACTATAAACATTCATCTGTTTTGATGACGTAAGCGAGTGGATGAAGTAAGCGGGTGCAGTGTCAGGTTTCATTGTTCTCTATGAACAGAACGGGAGCGTGTGTACTTTGTCCTGAATCTTTTGTACGTGAGCTTCAATACTTTCAATGTATCGCAACTTTACTATCTGGTGCTAGGTGTTTCGTATTGTTCACCCCTACATTGATTATTGTGGTTCCAGAAAAACAGAAAAATTGTCAATGTCACTATAATCATTCATGTGTTGTTTTAGTCAAGCGAGTGGATGACGTAAGCGGTTGCAGTGTCAGGTTTCAATGTTCTCTACGAAGAGAACGAGAACGTGTGTACTTTGTCCTGAATCATCAATACGTGAGCTTCAATACTTTCACGGTATCGCAACTTTACTATCTGGTGCCAGGTGTTTCCTATTGTTCACACTCACATTAAATATTGTGGTTCTAGAAAAACATAAAAACTGTCAATGTCACTAAACCCATTTATCTGTTTTTATGACGTAAGCCAGTGGATGACGTAGGCGGGTGCAGACTTAGGTTTCATTGTTCTCTATGAACAGAACGAGAATGTGTGTACTTTGTCTTGAATCATCGATACATGAGCTTCAATACTCTAAAAGTATCGCAACTTTACTATCTGGTGCTAAGTGTTTCCTATTGTTACCACCTACATTGAATATTGTGGTTCTAAAAAACACAAATATTTTCAATGTCACTACAAACATTAATCTGTTTTGATAACGTAAGCGAGTGTATGACGTAAGCGGGTGCATTGTCAGGTTTCATTGTTCTCTGTGAACACAACGAGAGCGTGTGTACTTTGTCCTGAATCTTTTGTACGTGAGCTTCAATACTTTCAACGTAGCGCAACTTTACTTTCTGGTGCTAGGTGTTTCCTATTGTTCACACCTACATTGAATATTGTGGTTCCAGAAAAACAGAAAAATTGTCAATGTCAGTATAAACATTCATCTGTTTTTCTGAGTCAAGCGAGTGGATGACGTAAGCGAGTGCAGTGTTAGGTTTCATTGTTCTCTACGAACAGAAAGAGAACGTGTGTACTTTGTCTTGAATCGTCGATACGTTAGCTTCAATTCTTTAAAGGTATCGCAACTTTACTATCTGGTGCTAGGTGTTTCCTATTGTTCACACCTTCATCCGATATTGTGGTTCTCAAAAAAAACAAATATTTTCAATGTCACTATTAACATTCATCTGTTTTGGAGACGTAAACGAGTGGATGAAGTAAGCGGGTGCAGTGTTAGGTGTCATTGTTCTCTATGAACAGAACGAGAGCGTGTGTACTTTGTCCTGAATCTTTGGTACGGGAGCTTCAATACTTTCAAGGTATCGCAAATTTACTATCTGGTGCTAGGTGTTTCCTATTGTTCCCACCTACATTGAATATTGTGGTTCTCCAAAACACAAATATTTTCAATGTCACTCTAAACATTCGTCTGTTTTGATGACCTAAGCAAGTGGATGAAGTAAGCGGGTACAGTGTCAGGTTACATTGTTCTCTATGAACAGAACGAGAGCGTGTGTACTTTGTCCTGAATCTTTTGTACGTGAGGTTCAATACTTTCAAGGTATCGCAACTTTACTATCTGATGTTAGGTGTTTCCTATTGTTCACACCTACATTGAATATTGTGGTTCCGGAAAAACAGAAAAATTGTCAATGTCACTATAAACTTCATCTGTTTTTTTAGTCAAGCGAGTGGATGACGTAAGCGGTTGCAGTGTCAGGTTTCAATGTTCTCTACGAAGAGAACGAGAGCGTGTGTACTTTGTCCTGAATCATCAATACGTGAGCTTCAATACTTTCACGGTATCGCAACTTTACTTTCTGGTGCTAGGTGTTTCCTATTGTTCACACCTACATTGAATATTGTGGTTCCAGAAAAACAGAAAAATTGTCAATATCAGTATAAACATTCATCTGTTTTTCTGAGTAAAGCGAGTAGTTGACGTAAGCGAGTGCAGTGTTAGGTTTCATTGTTCTCTATGAACAGAACGAGAACGTGTGTACTTTGTCTTGAATTGTCGATACGTGAGCTTCAATACTCTAAAAGTATCGCAACTTTACTATCTGGTGCTAGGTGTTTTCCTATTGTTACCACATACATTGAATATTGTGGTTATAAAAACACAAATGTTTTCAATGTCACTACAAACATTCATCTGTTTTGATGACGTAAGCAAGTGGATGACGTAAGCTGGTGCGGTTTCAGGTTTCATTGTTCTCTGTGAACAGAACAAGAGCGTGTGTACTTTGTCCTGAATCTTTTGTACGTTAGCTTCAATACTTTCAACGTAGCGCAACTTTACTTTCTGGTGCTAGGTGTTTCCTATTGTTCACACCTACATTGAATATTGTGGTTCTAGAAAAACAGAAAATGTATCAATGTCAGTATAAACATTCATCTGTTTTTCTGAGTCAAGCGAGAGGATGACGTAAGCGAGTGCAGTGACAGGTTTCATTGTTCTCAATGAACAGAAGGAGAGCGTGTGTACTTTGTCTTGAATCTTCATTACCTGAGCTTCAATACTTTCACGGTATCGCAAATTTATGAAGTGGTGCCAGGCGTTTCCGATTGTTCACACCTACATCGAATATTGTGGTTCTAGAAAAACTATAAAATTGTCAATGTCACTATAAACATCCATCTGTTTTTATGACGTAAGCGAGTGGATGACGTAAGCAGGTGCAGTGGTAGGTTTCGTTGTTCTCTATGAACAGAACGTGAACGTGTGTACTTTGTCTTGAATTGTCGATACGTGAGCTTCAATACTTTAAAGGTATCGCAACTTTACTATCTGGTGCTAGGTGTTTCCTATTGTTCCCACCTACATTGAATATTGTGGTTCTCAAAAAACACAAGTATTTTCAATGTCACTATTAACATTCATCTGTTTTGATGAGGTAAGCGAGTGAATGAAGTAAGCGGGTGCAGTGTCAGGTGTCATTGTTCTCTATGAACAGAACGATAGCGTGTGTACTTTGTCCTGAATTTTTTGTACGGGAGCTTCAATACTTTCAAGGTATTGCAACTTCACTATTTGGTGCTAGGTGTTTCCCATTGTTCACACCTTCATCCAATATTGTGGTTTTAAAAAAACACAAATATTTTCAATGTAACTATTAACATTCATCTGTTTTGATGACTTAAGCGAGTGGATGAAGTAAGCGGGTGCAGTGTCAGGTTTCATTGTTCTTTATGAACAGAACGAGAACGAGTGTACTTTGTATTGAATTGTCGATACGTTAGCTTCAATACTTTAAAGGTATCGCAACTTTACTATCTGGTGCTAGGTGTTTCCTATTGTTCCCACCTACATTGACTATTGTGGTTCTCAAAAAACACAAATATTTTCAATGTAACTATTACATTCATCTGTTTTGATGACGTAAGCGAGTGGATGAAGTAAGCGGGTGCAGTGTCAGGTGTCATTGTTCTCTATGAACAGAACGATGGCGTGTGTACTTTGTCCTGAATCTTTTGTACGGGAGCTTCAATAATTTTAGGGTATCGCAACTTTACTATCTGGTGCTAGGTGTTTCCTATTGTTCACACCTACATTGAATATTGTGGTTCCAGAAAAACAGAAAAATTGTCAATGTCAGTATAAACATTCGTCTGTTTTTCTGAGTCAAGCGAGTGGATGACGTAAGGGGGTGCAGTGTTAGGTTTCATTGTTCTCTATGAACAGAACGACAACGTGTGTACTTTGTCTTGAATTGCCGATACGTGAGCTCAATACTTTTAAGGTATCGCAACTTTACTATCTGGTGCTAGGTGTTTCCTATTGTTCCCACCTACACTGATTATTGTGGTTCTAGAAAAACATAAAAATTGTCAATGTCACTATACCCATTCATCTGTTTTTATGACGTAAACGAGTGGATGACGTAGGCGGGTGCAGAGTTAGGTTTCATTGTTCTCTATGAACAGAACGAGAATGTGTGTACTTTGTCTTGAATTGTCGATACATGAGCTTCAATACTCTAAAAGTATTGCAAATTTACTATCTGGTGCTAGGTGTTTTCTATTGTTACCACCTACATTGAATATTGTGGTTCTAAAAAACACAAATATTTTCAATGTCACTACAAACATTCATCTGTTTTGATGACGTAAGCGAGTGGATGACGTAAGCGGGTGCAATGTCAGGTTTCATTGTTCTCTGTGAACAGAACGAGAGCGTGTGTACTTTGTCCTGAATCTTTTGTACGTGAGCTTCAATACTTTCAACGTAGCGCAACTTTACTTTCTGGTGCTAGGTGTTTCCTATTGTTCACACCTACATTGAATACTGTGGTTCCAGAAAAACAGAAAAATTGTCAATATCAGTATAAACATTCATCTGTTTTTCTGAGTCAAGCGAGTGGATGACGTAAGCGAGTGCAGTGTTAGGTTTCATTGTTCTCTATGAACAGAACGAGAACGTGTGTACTTTGTCTTGAATTGTCGATACGTTAGCTTCAATACTTTAAAGGTATCGCAACTTTACTATCTGGTGCTAGGTGTTTTCTATTGTTCCCACCTACATTGAATATTGTGGTTCTCAAAAAACACAAATATTTTCAGTGTCACTATTAACATTCATCTGTTTTGATGACGTAAGCGAGTAGACGAAGTAAGGGGGTGCAGTGTCAGGTGTCATTGTTCTCTATGAACAAAACGATGGCGTGTGTACTTTGTCCTGAATCTTTTGTACGGGAGCTTCAATAATTTAGGGTATCGCAACTTTACTATCTGGTGCTAGGTGTTTCCTATTGTTCCCACCTACATTGAATATTGTGGTTCTCAAAAACACAAATATTTTCAATGTCACTATAACATTCATCTGTTTTTGATGACGTAAGCGAGTGGATGAAGTAAGCGGGTGCAGTGTCAGGTTTCATTGTTCTCTATGAACAGAACGAGAGCGTGTGTACTTTGTCCTGAATTTTGTACGTGAGCTTCAATACTTTAAGGTATCGCAACTTTACTATCTGGTGCTAGGTGTTTCCTATTGTTCACACCTACATTGAATATTGTGGTCCAGAAAAACAGAAAAATTGTCAATGTCACTATAAACATTCATCTGTTTTTATGAGTAAGCGAGTGGATGACGTAAGCGGGTGCAGTGTCAGGTTTCATTGTTCTCTATGAACAGAACGAGAACGTGTGTACTTTGTCTTGAATTGCCGATACGTGAGCTTCAATACTTTAAGGTATCGCAACTTTACTATCTGGTGCTAGGTGTTTCCTATTGTTCCCACCTACATTGAATATTGTGGTTCTAGAAAAACATAAAAATTGTCAATGTCCACTATACCCATTCATCTGTTTTTATGACGTAAACGAGTGGATGACGTAGGCGGGTGCAGAGTTCAGGTTTCATTGTTCTCTATGAACAGAACGAGAATGTGTGTACTTTGTCTTGAATTGTCGATACATGAGCTTCAATACTCTAAAAGTATCGCAAACTTTACTTCTGGTGCTAGGTGTTTTCTATTGTTACCACCTACAATGAATATTGTGGTTCTAAAAAACACAAATATTTTCAATGTCACTACAAACATTCATCTGTTTTGATGACGTAAGCGAGTGGATGACGTAAGCGGGTGCAATGTCAGGTTTCATTGTTCTCTGTGAACAGAACGAGAGCGTGTGTACTTTGTCCTGAATCTTTTGTACGTGAGCTTCAATACTTTCAATGTATCGCAACTTTACTATCTGATGCTAGGTGTTTCCTATTGTTCACACCTACATTGAATATCGTGGTTCCAGAAAAACAGAAAAATTGTCAATGTCAGTATAAACATTCATCTGTTTTTCTGAGTCAAGCGAGTGGATGACGTAAGCGAGTGCAGTGTTAGGTTTCGTTGTTTTCTATGAACAGAAGAAGAACGTGCGTACTTTGTCTTGAATTGTCGATACGTGAGCTTCAATACTTTAAAGGTATCGCAACTTTACTATCTGGTGCTAGGTGTTTTGTATTGTTCACCCCTACATTGATTATTGTGGTTCCAGAAAAACAGAAAAATTGTCAATGTCACTATAAACATTCATCTCTATTTTTTAGTCAAGCGAGTGGATGACGTAAGCGGTTGCAGTGTCAGGTTTCAATGTTCTCATGAAGAGAACGAGAACGTATGTACTTTGTCCTGAATCATCAATTACGTGAGCTTCAATACTTTCACGGTATCGCAACATTACTATCTGGTGCTAGGTGTTTCCTATTGTTCACACTCACATTAAATATTGTGGTTCTAGAAAAAAATAAAAATTGTCAATGTCACTATACCCATTCATCTGTTTTTATGACGTAAACGAGTGGATGACGTAGGCGGGTGCAGAGTTAGGTTTCATTGTTCTCTATGAACAGAACGAGAATGTGTGTACTTTGTCTTGAATTGTCGATACATGAGCTTCAATACTCTAAAAGTATTGCAAATTTACTATCTGGTGCTAGGTGTTTTCTATTGTTACCACCTACATTGAATATTGTGGTTCTAAAAAACACAAATATTTTCAATGTCACTACAAACATTCATCTGTTTTGATGACGTAAGCGAGTGGATGACGTAAACGGGTGCAATGTCAGGTTTCATTGTTCTCTGTGAACAGAACGAGAGCGTGTGTACTTTGTCCTGAATCTTTTGTACGTGAGCTTCAATACTTTCAACGTAGCGCAACTTTACTTTCTGGTGCGAGGTGTTTCCTATTGTTCACACCTACATTGAATACTGTGGTTCCAGAAAAACAGAAAAATTGTCAATATCAGTATAAACATTCATCTGTTTTTCTGAGTCAAGCGAGTGGATGACGAAAGCGAGTGCAGTGTTAGGTTTCATTGTTCTCTATGAACAGAACGAGAACGTGTGTACTCTGTCTTGAATTGTCGATACGTTAGCTTCAATACTTTAAATGTATCGCAACTTTACTATCTGGTGCTAGGTGTTTCCTATTGTTCCCACCTACATTGTACATTGTGGTTCTCAAAAAACACAAATATTTTCAATGTCACTATTAACATTCATCTGTTTTGATGACGTAAGCGAGTGGATGAAGTAAGGGGGTGCAGTGTCAGGTGTCATTGTTCTCTATGAACAAAACGATGGCGTGTGTACTTTGTCCTGAATCTTTTGTACGGGAGCTTCAATAATTTTAGGGTATCGCAACTTTACTATCTGGTGCTAGGTGTTTCCTATTGTTCACACCTACATTGAATATTGTGGTTCCAGAAAAACAGAAAAATTGTCAATGTCAGTATAAACATTCATCTGTTTTTCTGAGTCAAGCGAGTGGATGACGTAAGGGGTGCAGTGTTAGGTTTCATTGTTCTCTATGAACAGAACGACAACGTGTGTACTTTGTCTTGAATTGCCGATACGTGAGCTCAATACTTTTAAGGTATCGCAACTTTACTATCTGGTGCTAGGTGTTTCCTATTGTTCCCACCTACATGAATATTGTGGTTCTAGAAAAACATAAAATTGTCAATGTCACTATACCCATTCATCTGTTTTTATGACGTAAACGAGTGGATGACGTAGGCGGGTGCAGAGTTAGGTTTCATTGTTCTCTATGAACAGAACGAGAATGTGTGTACTTTGTCTTGAATTGTCGATACATGAGCTTCAATACTCTAAAAGTATCGCAACTTTACTTTCTGGTGCTAGGTGTTTTCTAATGTTACCACCTACAATGAATATTGTGGTTCTAAAAAACACAAATATTTTCAATGTCACTACAAACATTCATCTGTTTTGATGACGTAAGCGAGTGGATGACGTAAGCGGGTGCAATGTCAGGTTTCATTGTTCTCTGTGAACAGAACGAGAGCGTGTGTACTTTGTCCTGAATCTTTTGTACGTGAGCTTCAATACTTTCATTGTATCGCAACTTTACTATCTGATGCTAGGTGTTTCCTATTGTTCACACCTACATTGAATATTGTGGTTCCAGAAAAACAGAAAAATTGTCAATGTCAGTATAAACATTCATCTGTTTTCTGAGTCAAGCGAGTGGATGACGTAAGCGAGTGCAGTGTTAGGTTTCGTTGTTCTCTATGAACAGAACGTGAACGTGTGTACTTTGTCTTGAATTGTCGATACGTGAGCTTCAATACTTTAAAGGTATCGCAACTTTACTATCTGATGCTAGGTGTTTCCTATTGTTCCCACCTACATTGAATATTGTGGTTCTCAAAAAACACAAGTATTTCAATGTCACTATTAACATTCATCTGTTTTGATGAGGTAAGCGAGTGGATTGAAGTAAGCGGGTGCAGTGTCAGGTGTCATTGTTCTCTATGAACAGAACGATAGCGTGTGTACTTTGTCCTGAATCTTTTGTACGGGAGCTTCAATACATTCAAGGTATCGCAACTTCACTATTTGGTGCTAGGTGTTTCCTATTGTTCACACCTTCATCCAATATTGTGGTTCTCAAAAAACACAAATATTTTCAATGTAACTATTAAATTTATCTGTTTTGATGACGTAAGCGAGTGGATGAAGTAAGCGGGTGCAGTGTCAGGTTTCATTGTTCTTTATGAACAGAACGGGAGCGTGTGTACTTTGTCCTGAATCTTTTGTACGTGAGCTTCAATACTTTCAAGGTATCGCAACTTTACTATCTGGTGCTAGGTGTTTTGTATTGTTCACCCCTACATTGATTATTGTGGTTCCAGAAAAACAGAAAAATTGTCAATGTCACTATAAACATTTCATCTCTATTTTTTAGTCAAGCGAGTGGATGACGTAAGCGGTTGCAGTGTCAGGTTTCAATGTTCTCAATGAAGAGAACGAGAACGTATGTACTTTGTCCTGAATCATCAATACGTGAGCTTCAATACTTTCACGGTATCGAAACTTTACTATCTGGTGCTAGGTGTTTCCTATTGTTCACACTCACATTAAATATTGTGGTTCTAGAAAAACCTAAAAATTGTCAATGTCACTATACCCATTCATCTGTTTTTATGACGTAAACGAGTGGATGACGTAGGCGGGTGCAGAGTTAGGTTTCATTGTTCTCTATGAACAGAACGAGAATGTGTGTACTTTGTCTTGAATTGTCGATACATGAGCTTCAATACTCTAAAAGTATTGCAAATTTACTATCTGGTGCTAGGTGTTTTCTATTGTTACCACCTACATTGAATATTGTGGTTCTAAAAAACACAAATATTTTCAATGTCACTACAAACATTCATCTGTTTTGATGACGTAAGCGAGTGGATGACGTAAGCGGGTGCAATGTCAGGTTTCATTGTTCTCTGTGAACAGAACGAGAGCGTGTGTACTTTGTCCTGAATCTTTTGTACGTGAGCTTCAATACTTTCAACGTAGCGCAACTTTACTTTCTGGTGCTAGGTGTTTCCTATTGTTCACACCTACATTGAATACTGTGGTTCCAGAAAAACAGAAAAATTGTCAATATCAGTATAAACATTCATCTGTTTTTCTGAGTCAAGCGAGTGGATGACGTAAGCGAGTGCAGTGTTAGGTTTCATTGTTCTCTATGAACAGAACGAGAACGTGTGTACTTTGTCTTGAATTGTCGATACGTTAGCTTCAATACTTTAAAGGTATCGCAACTTTACTATCTGGTGCTAGGTGTTTCCTATTGTTCCCACCTACATTGAATATTGTGGTTCTCAAAAAACACAAATATTTTCAGTGTCACTATTAACATTCATCTGTTTTGATGACGTAAGCGAGTGGATGAAGTAAGGGGGTGCAGTGTCAGGTGTCATTGTTCTCTATGAACAAAACGATGCGTGTGTACTTTGTCCTGAATCTTTTGTACGGGAGCTTCAATAATTTTAGGGTATCGCAACTTTACTATCTGGTGCTAGGTGTTTCCTATTGTTCACACCTACATTGAATATTGTGGTTCCAGAAAAACAGAAAAATTGTCAATGTCAGTATAAACATTCATCTGTTTTTCTGAGTCAAGCGAGTGGATGACGTAAGGGGTGCAGTGTTAGGTTTCATTGTTCTCTATGAACAGAACGACAACGTGTGTACTTTTGTCTTGAATTGCCGATACGTGAGCTCAATACTTTTAAGGTATCGCAACTTTACTATCTGGTGCTAGGTGTTTCCTATTGTTCCCACCTACATTGAATATTGTGGTTCTAGAAAAACATAAAAATTGTCAATGTCACTATACCCATTCATCTGTTTTTATGACGTAAACGAGTGGATGACGTAGGCGGGTGCAGAGTTCAGGTTTCATTGTTCTCTACTGAACAGAACGAGAATGTGTGTACTTTGTCTTGAATTGTCGATACATGAGCTTCAATACTCTAAAAGTATCGCAACTTTACTTTCTGGTGCTAGGTGTTTTCTATTGTTACCACCTACAATGAATATTGTGGTTCTAAAAAACACAAATATTTTCAATGTCACTACAAACATTCATCTGTTTTGATGACGTAAGCGAGTGGATGACGTAAGCGGGTGCAATGTCAGGTTTCATTGTTCTCTGTGAACAGAACGAGAGCGTGTGTACTTTGTCCTGAATCTTTTGTACGTGAGCTTCAATACTTTCAATGTATCGCAACTTTACTATCTGATGCTAGGTGTTTCCTATTGTTCACACCTACATTGAATATCGTGGTTCCAGAAAAACAGAAAAATTGTCAATGTCAGTATAAACATTCATCTGTTTTTCTGAGTCAAGCGAGTGGATGACGTAAGCGAGTGCAGTGTTAGGTTTCGTTGTTCTCTATGAACAGAAGAAGAACGTGCGTACTTTGTCTTGAATTGTCGATACGTGAGCTTCAATACTTTAAAGGTATCGCAACTTTACTATCTGGTGCTAGGTGTTTTGTATTGTTCACACCTACATTGATTATTGTGGTTCCAGAAAAACAGAAAATTGTCAATGTCACTATAAACATTCATCTCTATTTTTAGTCAAGCGAGTGGATGACGTAAGCGGTTTGCAGTGTCAGGTTTCAATGTTCTCAATGAAGAGAACGAGAACGTATGTACTTTGTCCTGAATCATCAATACGTGAGCTTCAATACTTTCACGGTATCGCAACATTACTATCTGGTGCTAGGTGTTTTCCTATTGTTCACACTCACATTAAATATTGTGGTTCTAGAAAAAAATAAAAATTGTCAATGTCCACTATACCCATTCATCTGTTTTTATGACGTAAACGAGTGGATGACGTAGGCGGGTGCAGAGTTAGGTTTCATTGTTCTCTATGAACAGAACGAGAATGTGTGTACTTTGTCTTGAATTGTCGATACATGAGCTTCAATACTCTAAAAGTATTGCAAATTTACTATCTGGTGCTAGGTGTTTTCTATTGTTACCACCTACATTGAATATTGTGGTTCTAAAAAACACAAATATTTTCAATGTCACTACAAACATTCATCTGTTTTGATGACGTAAGCGAGTGGATGACGTAAACGGGTGCAATGTCAGGTTCATTGTTCTCTGTGAACAGAACGAGAGCGTGTGTACTTTGTCCTGAATCTTTTGTACGTGAGCTTCAATACTTTCAACGTAGCGCAACTTTACTTTCTGGTGCTAGGTGTTTCCTATTGTTCACACCTACATTGAATACTGTGGTTCCAGAAAAACAGAAAAATTGTCAATATCAGTATAAACATTCATCTGTTTTTCTGAGTCAAGCGAGTGGATGACGTAAGCGAGTGCAGTGTTAGGTTTCAGTTGTTCTCTATGAACAGAACGAGAACGTGTGTACTCTGTCTTGAATTGTCGATACGTTAGCTTCAATACTTTAAAGGTATCGAAACTTTACTATCTGTGCTAGGTGTTTCCTATTGTTCCCACCTACATTGTATATTGTGGTTCTCAAAAAACACAAATATTTTCAATGTCACTATTAACATTCATCTGTTTTGATGACGTAAGCGAGTGGAATGAAGTAAGGGGTGCAGTGTCAGGTGTCATTGTTCTCTATGAACAAAACGATGGCGTGTGTACTTGTGTCCTGAATCTTTTGTACGGGGAGCTCAATACATTTTCAGGTATCGCAACTTTACTATCTGGTGCTAGGTGTTTCCTATTGTTCACACCCTACATTGAATATTGTGGTTCCAAAAACAGAAAAATTGTCAATGTCATATAAACATTCATCTGTTTTCTGAGTCAAGCGAGTGGATGACGTAAGGGGTGCAGTGTTAGGTTCATTGTTCTCTATGAACAGAACGAAACGTGTGTACTTTGTCTTGAATTGCCGATACGTGAGCTCAATACTTTTAAGGTATCGCAACTTTACTATCTGGTGCTAGGTGGTTTCCTATTGTTCCCACCTACATTGAATATTGTGGTTCTAGAAAAACATAAAAATTGTCAATGTCACTATACCCATTCATCTGTTTTTATGACGTAAACGAGTGGATGACGTAGGCGGGTGCAGAGTTAGGTTTCATTGTTCTCTATGAACAGAACGAGAATGTGTGTACTTTGTCTTGAATTGTCGATACATGAGCTTCAATACTCATAAAAGTATCGCAACTTTACTATCTGGTGCTAGGTGTTTTCTATTGTTACCACCTACAATGAATATTGTGGTTCTAAAAACACAAATATTTTCAATGTCACTACAAACATTCATCTGTTTTGATGACGTAAGCGAGTGGATGACGTAAGCGGGTGCAATGTCAGGTTTCATTGTTCTCTGTGAACAGAACGAGAGCGTGTGTACTTTGTCCTGAATCTTTTGTACGTGAGCTTCAATACTTTCAATGTATCGCAACTTTACTTCTGGTGCGAGGTGTTTCCTATTGTTCACACCATACATTGAATACTTAGTGGTTCCAGAAAAAACAGAAAAATTGTCAATAATCAGTATAAACATTCATCTGTTTTTTCTGAGTCAAGCGAGTGGATGACGAAGCGAGTGCAGTGTTAGGTTCATTGTTCTCTATGAACAGACGAGAACGTGTGTACTCTGTCTTGAATGTCGATACGTTAGCTTCAATACTTTAAATATCGCACCTTACTATCTGGTGACTAGGTGTTTGCCTATTGTTCACCACCTACATTGTTACATTGTGGTTCTCAAAAAAACACAAATATTTTCAATGTCACTATAAACATTCATCTGTTTTGATGACGTAAGCGAGTGGATGACGTAAGGGGGTGCGTGTCAGGTTTTCATGTTCTCTATTGACAGAACGAAGAGCGTGATGTACTTTGTCCTGAATCTTTTGACGTGAGCTTCAATACTTTCAAGGTATCGCAACTTTACTATCTGGTGCTAGGTGTTTCCTATTGTTCACACCTACATTGAATATTGTGGTTCTCAAAAAACACAAATATTTTCAATGTCACTATTAAATTCATCTGTTTTGATGACGTAAGCGAGTGGATGAAGTAAGCGGGTGCAGTGTCAGGTTCATTGTTCTCTATGAACAGAACGAGAGCGTGTGTACTTTGTCCTGAATCTTTTGTACGTGAGCTTCAATACTTTCAAGGTATCGCAACTTTACTATCTGGTGCTAGGTGTTTCCTATTGTTCACCCTACATTGAATATTGTGGTTCCAGAAAAACAGAAAAATTGTCAATGTCACTATAAACATTCATCTGTTTTTGAGTCAAGCGAGTGGATGACGTAAGCGGTGCAGTGTCAGGTTTCATTGTTCTCTATGAACAGAACGAGAACGTGTGTACTTGTCCTGAATCTTCGATACGTGAGCTTCAATACTTTCAAGGTATCGCAACTTTACTATCTGGTGCTAGGTGTTTCCTATTGTTCACACTACATTGAATATTGTGGTTCTAGAAAAACATAAAATTGTCAATGTCACTATACCCATTCATCTGTTTTATGACGTAAACGAGTGGATGACGTAGGCGGGTGCAGAGTTAGGTTTCATTGTTCTCTATGAACAGAACGAGAATGTGTGTACTTGTCTTGAATTGTCGATACATGAGCTTCATACTCTAAAGTATCGCAACTTTACTATCTGGTGCTAGGTGTTTTCTATTGTTACCACCTACATGAATTTGTGGTTCTAAAAAAACCAATATTTTCAATGTCACTACAAACTTCATCTGTTTTGATGACGTAAGCGAGTGGATGGACCGTAAGCGGGTGCAATGTCAGGTTTCATTGTCTCTGTGAACAGAACGAGAGCGTGTGTACTTTGTCCTGAATCTTTTGTACGGAGCTTCAATACTTTTCAAGGGTATCCAACTTTACTATCTGGTGCTAGGTGTTTCTATTGTTCACACCTACATTGAATATTGTGGTTCCAGAAAAACAGAAAAATTGTCAATGTCACTATAAACATTCATCTGTTTTTCTGAGTCAAGCGAGTGGATGACGTAAGCGGGTGCAGTGTTAGGTTTCATTGTTCTCTATGAACAGAACGAGAACGTGTGTACTTTGTCTTGAATTGTCGATACGTGAGCTTCAATACTTTCAAGGTATCGCAACTTTACTATCTGGTGCTAGGTGTTTCCTATTGTTCACACCTACATTGAATATTGTGGTTCCAGAAAAACAGAAAATTTCAATGTCACTATAAACATTCATCTGTTTTTTAGTCAAGCGAGTGGATGACGTAAGCGGGTGCAGTGTCAGGTTTCATTGTTCTCTATGAACAGAACGAGAACGTGTGTACTTTGTCCTGAATCTTCATACGTGAGCTTCAATACTTTAAGGTATCGCAACTTTACTATCTGGTGCTAGGTGTTTCCTATTGTTCACACTACATTGAATATTGTGGTTCTAGAAAAAACAAAAAATTGTCAATGTCACTATACCCATTCATCTTTTTTTATGACGTAAACGAGTGGATACGTAGGCGGGTGCAGAGTTAGGTTTCATTGTTCTCTATGAACAGAACGAGAATGTGTGTACTTTGTCTTGAATTGTCGATACATGAGCTTCAATACTCTAAAAGTATCGCAACTTTACTATCTGGTGCTAGGTGTTTTCTATTGTTTACCACCTACAATTGAATATTGTGGTTCTAAAAAACACAAATATTTTCAATGTCACTACAAACATTCATCTGTTTTGATGACGTAAGCGAGTGGATGACGTAAGCGGGTGCAATGTCAGGTTTCATTGTTCTCTGTGAACAGAACGAGAGCGTGTGTACTTTGTCCTGAATCTTTTGTACGTGAGCTTCAATACTTTCATGTATCGCAACTTTACTATCTGATGCTAGGTGTTTCCTATTGTTCACCACCTACATTGAATCTGTGGTTCCAGAAAAACAGAAAAATTGTCAATGTCAGTATAAACATTCATCTGTTTTTCTGATTCAAGCGAGTGGATGACGTAAGGCGAGGTGCAGTGTTAGGTTTCATGTTCTCTATGAACAGAACGAGAACGTGTGTACTTTGTCTTGATCTGTCGATACGTGAGCTTCAATACTTAAAAGGTATCGCAACTTTACTATCTGGTGCTAGGTGTTTTCTATTGTTACCACCTACAATTGAATATTGTGGTTCTAAAAAACACAAATATTTTCAATGTCACTATTAAACATTCATCTGTTTTGATGACGTAAGCGAGTGGATGACGTAGCGGGTGCATGTCAGGTGTCCATTGTTCTCTTATGAACAGAACGAGAGCGTGTGTACTTGTCCTGAATCTTTGTACTTGAGCTTCAATACTTTAAGGGTATCGCAACTTTACTATCTGGTTGCTAGGTGTTTTCCTATTGTTCACAACTAACATTGAATATTGTGGTTCCAGAAAAACAGAAAAATTGTCAATGTCAGTATAAACATTCATCTGTTTTTCTGAGTCAAGCGAGTGGATGACGTAAGCGGGTGCAGTGTTAGGGTTTCATTGTTCTCTATGAACAGAACGAGAACGTGTGTACTTTGTCTTGAATTGTCGATACGTGAGCTTCAATACTTTAAAGGTATCGCAACTTTACTATCTGGTGCTAGGTGTTTCCTATTGTTCCCACCTACATTGAATATTGTGGTTCAGAAAACACAAATATTTTCAATGTCACTATAACCATTCATCTGTTTTGATGACGTAAGCGAGTGGATGAAGTAAGGCGGGTGCAGTGTCAGGTTTCATTGTTCTCTATGAACAGAACGATGAACGTGTGTACTTTGTCTGAATTGTCGATACGTGAGCTTCAATACTTTAAAGGTATCGCAACTTTACTATCTGCTGTGCTAGGTGTTTCCTATGGTTCCACCTACATTGAATATTGTGGTTCTCAAAAAACACAAATATTTTCAATGTCACTATAACATTCATCTGTTGTGATGAGTAAGCGAGTGGGATGACGTAAGCGGGTGCAGTGTCAGGTTTCATTGTTCTCTGTGAACAGAACGAGAGCGTGTGTACTTTGTCCTGAATCTTTTGTACGTGAGCTTCAATACTTTCAAGGTATCGCAACTTTACTATCTGGTGCTAGGTGTTTCCTATTGTTCACACCTACATTGAATATTGTGGTTCCAGAAAAAACAGAAAATTGTCAATGTCACTATAAAATTCATCTGTTTTTCTGAGTCAAGCGAGTGGATGAGTAAGCGGGTGCAGTGTAGGTTTCATTGTTCTCTATGAACAGAACGAGAACGTGTGTACTTTGTCTTGAATTTCGATACGTGAGCTTCAATACTTTAAAGGTATCGCAACTTTACTATCTGGTGCTAGGTGTTTCCTATTGTTCACCCCTACATTGATATTGTGGTTCCAGAAAAACAGAAAAATTGTCAATGTCACTATAAACATTCATCTGTTTTTTGAGTCAAGCGAGTGGATGACGTAAGCGGTTGCAGTGTCAGGTTTCATTGTTCTCTATGAAGAGAACGAGAACGTATGTACTTTGTCCTGAATCATCAATACGTGAGCTTCAATACTGTCACGGTATCGCAACATTTACTATCTGGTGCTAGGTGTTTCCTATTGTTCCACTCACATTAATATTGTGGTTCTAGAAAAAAATAAAAATTGTCAATGTCACTATACCCATTCATCTGTTTTTATGACGTAAACGAGTGGATGACGTAGGCGGGTGCAGAGTTAGGTTTCATTGTTCTCTATGAACAGAACGAGAATGTGTGTACTTTGTCTTGAATTGTCGATACATGAGCTTCAATACTCTAAAAGTATTGCAAATTTACTATCTGGTGCTAGGTGTTTTCTATTGTTACCACCTACATTGAATATTGTGGTTCTAAAAAACCACAAATATTTTCAATGTCAATACAAACATTCATCTGTTTGATGACGTAAGCGAGTGGATGACGTAAAGCGGTGCAATGTCAGGTTTCATTGTTCTCTGTGAACAGAACGAGAGCGTGTGTACTTGTCCTGAATCTTTTGTACGTGAGCTTCAATACTTTCAAACGTAGCGCAACTTTACTTTCTGGTGCTAGGTGTTTCCTATTGTTCACACCTACATTGAATACTGTGGTTCCAGAAAACAGAAAAATTGTCAATATCAGTATAAACATTCATCTGTTTTTCTGAGTCAAGCGAGTGGATGACGTAAGCGAGTGCAGTGTTAGGTTTCATTGTTCTCTATGAACAGACGAGAACGTGTGTACTCTGTCTTGAATTGTCGATACGTTAGCTTCAATACTTTAAAGGTATCGCAACTTTACTATCTGGTGCTAGGTGTTTTCCTATTGTTCCCACCTACATTGTATATTGTGGTTCTCAAAAACACAAATATTTTCAGTGTCACTATTAACATTCATCTGTTTTGATGACGTAAGCGAGTAGATGAACGTAAGGGGGTGCAGTGTCAGGTGTTCATTGTTCTCTATGAACAAAACGATGGCGTGTGTACTTTGTCCTGAAATCTTTTGTACGGGAGGCTTCAATAATTTTAGGGTATCGCAACTTTACTATCTGGTGCTAGGTGTTTCCTATTGTTCACACCTACATTGAATATTGTGGTTCCAGAAAAACAGAAAAATTGTCAATGTCAGTATAAACATTCATCTGTTTTTCTGAGTCAAGCGGAGTGGATGACGTAAGGGGTGCAGTGTTAGGTTTTCATTTTTCTCTATGAACAGAACGACAACGTGTGTACTTTGTCTTGAATTGCCGAATACGTGAGCTCAATACTTTTAAGGTATCGCAACTTTACTATCTGGTGCTAGGTGTTTCCTATTGTTCCCACCTACATTGAATATTGTGGTTCTAGAAAAAACATAAAAATTGTCAATGTCCACTATACCCATTCATCTGTTTTTACTGACGTAACGAGTGGATGACGTAGGCGGGTGCAGAGTTAGGTTTCATTGTTCTCTACTGAACAGAACGAGAATGTGTGTACTTTGTCTTGAATTGTCGATACATGAGCTTCAATACTCTAAAAGTATCGCAACTTTACTATCTGGTGCTAGGTGTTTCTATTGTTACCACCTACAATGAATATTGTGGTTCTCAAAAACACAAATATTTTCAATGTCACTACTAACATTCATCTGTTTTGATGACGTAAGCGAGTGGATGACGTAAGCGGGTGCAAGTGTCAGGTTCATTGTTCTCTGTGAACAGAACGAGGCGGGTGTACTTTGTCCTGAATCTTTTGTACGTGAGCTTCAATACTTTCAGGTATCGCAACTTTACTATCTGATGCTAGGTGTTTCCTATTGTTCACACCTACATTGAATATCTGTGGTTCCAGAAAAAACAGAAAAATTGTCAATGTCAGTATAAACATTCATCTGTTTTTCTGAGTCAAGCGAGTGGATGACGTAAGGGGGTGCAGTGTTAGGTTTCATTGTTCTCTATGAACAGAACGACAACGTGTGTACTTTGTCTTGAATTGTCGATACGTGAGCTTCAATACTTTAAAGGTATCGCAACTTTACTATCTGGTGCTAGGTGTTTCCTATTGTTCACACCACATTGAATATTGTGGTTCTAGAAAAACATAAAAATTGTCAATGTCACTATACCCATTCATCTGTTTTTTTTGACGTAAGCGAGTGGATGACGTAGGCGGGTGCAGTGTTAGGTTCATTGTTCTCTATGAACAGAACGAGAACGTGTGTACTTTGTCTTGAATTGTCGATACGTGAGCTTCAATACTCTAAAAGTATCGCAACTTTACTATCTGGTGCTAGGTGTTTCCTATTGTTACCACCTACATTGAATATTGTGGTTCTAAAAAACACAAATATTTCAATGTCACTACAAAACATTCATCTGTTTTGATGACGTAAGCGAGTGGATGACGTAAGCGGGTGCAGTGTCAGGTTTCATTGTTCTCTGTGAACAGAACGAGAGCGTGTGTACTTTGTCCTGAATCTTTTGTACGTGAGCTTCAATACTTTCAAGGTATCGCAACTTTACTATCTGGTGCTAGTGTTT
>WOVY01014204.1:0-13430 GCA_013436015.1 Rhipicephalus annulatus | reverse complement strand
CTCTACCTTAAAACAACAATAATCTGGAAAAGAACTCATTACATTCGAAAAAAAAAAGGTAGCACAGTTGATCCCCTTACAAGAGACACTGATGTAACAGACAAACGGGGATAAGAGGCACCAGTGTGCAGGCTGACATTTGGCCCATCATGCATCAGGCACTCCGTAGATGCGCCTGTGCAGACGGGAGCCCTGCAGTCAAGCATGCTGAGCAAGACTGTTGACCACTGTACAATGACACATTGCCACAAATTTTCAAAACTTCATTCACACAGACTTCTGCAAAAGCTTCTTACACTCTGCATAATTTTTCCACAAGCTTCTCTCATTCTTGCGTGATTTTCGTCAGAACATATAAGTGTTGGAAGTTGTATGTCCCCAAAACTTGCACAATACAAATAGCATACATTAAAGTCTATCACTTAATACGTGCATAGTGTAACAATGAAAGGAAACTCACGCATGGTTTGCTCCGAGCCTTCCCCGTGCGGTGCCTCCTTGAGCCTTGGAGAGCACTGTACAGCTAGAGCAAAGTAGCATCAATCCAGTGTTAATGGCAGGTTAACAAGACAACAAACTAACCCCATATTCATAAACGCTCCCCGACTCGACTTTCACCCTTCACTTGACAGAGTTGAGCACTGTGCCGCTGCTCGTTTGAAAGCGACGCTGCGCTACTTGAGAATCACAGCAGATTATTGCTGACATGCAGCGACTTTCTCTGCTTAGAGACGGCGCTCCCACCAGCCATCTCAAGTGAAGGTGAAGCGTTGAGTGGAGGGACGTTCTAGAATACGGGGGTAAGATTGGTTGCAAGAACACTACAATAGACACAATTTTTACACTTCATCTATATTGTACAGCCACACACATTCTGCATCCTTATAATGCAACATATACATACAGGCTTATAAAGTAAACACTGTAGGCTGCTCAAATAACACCTACACAAAAAATTACCCAAACGTGGCCATGCGCAAAGTACTTTTATTTGAAACTCACAAAACTTTTGCGGTGATGGAGAATAAATAAGACAGGTTACGCTTGGAGGCACATGAGACCTTCGCAGCTTTCATAAAGTACAAAAAACAATATGTATGGTGTGTGTTGTATGTACGCATGAAGCTTCGGCCTTTACATACGGTTTCTTGAAAGTATCTACTATTAATTTTATGGCACCTGTGTCCTTCAGCGCATTGAAAGCCTGCTGATCAGTGTGTGTAATTGTGGAATAGTTACATGGAAAATGGCGTGAAACACCCTAAAATCAAATTTTTCTAGCTAGGAAATATGCAGCTGTGTATACACAACACATGCTGCAAACAGTGGGAGGTGACCACAAGAGTGATTTGAGTGTAAGCGGCAGTATTCCGCATTCATGCACCCGCCATTTTCAACTGTTGCCCAAAAGCAGCACCACTTCAGCGTGCTTTTTTTTTTACATCATAAACAGCACGGAATACAGCGAGGATGAAAACAACATATGCAATTAAATTTTGAGCACTATTTATGGTGCGCATGATTGATTGATATGTGGGGTTTAACGTCCCAAAACCACTATATGATTATGAGAGACGCCGTAATGGAGGGCTCCGGAAATTTAGACCACCTAGGGTTCTTTAACGTGCACCTAAATCTGAGCACACGGGCCTACAACATTTCCGCTTCCATTGGAAATGCAGCCGCCGCAGCCGGGATTCGAACCCGCCCCTGTGGGTCAGCAGCCGAGTACCTTAGCCACTAGACCACCGCGGCGGGGATGGTGCGCATGAAAAAAAAAAAGCCTTTGTACAACGACGAATTCATAATTTGCCTTCACGGACCTTCTGTTAGGCTGCACCACATACAGATTTTTCGTGGCTTTCAAAAGAGATTTGAAAAAAAAAATATAACCGTGTTTACTCTTGTCATGAGCGCACTCACTAAGTCACCCTCATTTCAGTCGCCAAAATTTTGAATTTTTTTTTCTTCCACATATTAAACACACACCCTACGTTCATCCGCTGCAGTCCCACGGGCTCCCCCCCCTTGCCGCCTTCGCTCGCTGCCACATGCCATTTTATTTTTGTTTCTACTTGTTCACGGCACGTCCCCTGTCTTTTTTAATTATCTGTTGTAACATATGTGGCATTATCTTGTTCCCGAGGTGCCACAGGTGCTCTGCTATGTAGATGCACCATTAAACTAGTATTTTTGATCAACTGTGCATTTCTGATGTTTACCTTGCAAGTACGTAAAACTGGCATGCTTCTTGATCTACGATACACATGTGGCTTGTCTCACTTTAAAGCAAAAGTTAACATACAATGGTGTAAATGCTTAGAATTTGAAATATTGAGGCAGCAGCACACCGGAGATGATCATATGGTAAAGAAACGAGTGCTGCCTTATTACTGGCAAGTTGTCACTTATATGTACAAATAAATTTTGAGCAAAAAAGTACAAAAGCACAGCGAGGCTATGATGTGGTTCAACCTGTGGATTCGCTTCATTTATCACGCCATATGATGAAGCTTCTTTGGTAAAACTGCCCAGATAAGAAAAAAAGTTTGCTGTCCAATACAGCAACTATACAAAGTGTGCACGTGCATCTCGCAGCACCTTTTCGTCACTTCCGAAATGCGCCACCACCATGCCCGGGCACCAACCGAATCTATCGCCTACAACTGCCATGTTGTCTCCTCGTGCTTGCACCCGTTTAGTTTTGCCTCACGATGCAAGTTTGAGGAATTATGAGCTGCTAGTGAGGCAAGTTGATTTAGTAGTCCACGCAGAGGGAGCAGAGCTTAGGGTGTTTTCTTCGCTGAAAGTTATAACCTAAAATTGAGAACGCACATTCTGATTTTCCTAAAAGTACCAGCGTATTTGGCTGGTGCAGATTAACAAAAGCTACTTGAAGAAACTTTGCAATATTTGCATCTTCAGGTGCAACTTCATTACGGGTAAGTGCCATAGCCAAGTATTTACCTGCAAACAGATATAGCTTACCAAGATACTGTACATACAAACTTGTCTGCAGTTAAAACCATGATGGCGAGGAAGGCGGTTAAAATCGTGATGGCGATCGCGGAGATTTGGTATTGCATTGAAACAAACTATAAAGAATGAGAAACAATATTAGTTCACTTTGAAGTATAGCCGATCGGTTCAAGTTGGGCGTCAGGATTTTTTTTAATTAGTCAATTAATTCTATACACGGTCTCTATCATGTTCAGTGACTCCACTGTACAATAGCGTACAACAAAAGCAAAATACAAAGTGAAAAGTGTGTCAAAGCATACGCGAAAAATAAAGTGATGACTGGCATTACCGCGGCACACACCACGCAAAGTCGCTATCTGCCTTGTATAATATTTTCCTCGACTATTTCCACAAATTGCAATCAAAGAGGCTCAAGCTCAACATCAGCATTGTTTAAAACACTTGGGGGGGGGGGGGCATTGCTACTTTGGTGGCGTAGGCCGTGACAATATATTATATATTATATCTCTTGTAAACTTGCCTAGCTCTGCACGACTAGTTTTCGATGGGAGCAGCTGCGCTTCGCACATCCACTCTTAAAATTGCGGCTCGAGAGATTTTGAGCTTTCACTTGTTTTTGGGCCAGGCAATTCGTAGTGAAAGCAAGATAATAGGCCCTCATAGGTTGTGGCGGGCAGCCGGTGTACGCCGTGGCTGGTGTATGTGTTGCACATCATGATTATCTGGTCTTGTATCGAGTGAACGAGCGAGGCCTTCCTAATCCAATGAAGCTCGTTAAAGTAAGACAACAAAAAACCACAATGCTTCCACATCGTTCACAGCAACAGATGACGAGTCCTCACACAAACCGCCACTGCCAGCACGTGAACTGCCGTAGGTACCCAGGGAGTTACTGGGCATGGCGAGAGAGGGAGACAACGCAGAAGTGACATCACAGAACACTATGGTACAAAGGGGACATTTAAAGACTTTTTTCCCATTTTTAAACTTCGTGCACGTTGTATTTAGAATAGATGTATTTTGAATAGTTGGTATTTGAAAAGAATAGTTGTATTTTGAAAAGGGCACTAATTCATAAGCCCAAATGGTTCAAGGATGGGTGCATTTAGGGGGCCCATTTGAACGTTTTACTTATGCCCTTCAAGAACTTGCTTACAGGGCCAAAGTCTGTTTCAGAAAGAACACGCTAGTGCGTGGCCAGCAGTCCGTCAAGCATTAGTGCTGGTGAGATTTGGAAATGCAGCGCATGAGCATCCTCATCTCTACTTCTCTGCTCATGCTCTCGGAGCTTACTTGCGAGGCACGGTCCTTCGCACTTTTCATTTTCACACTGTAAATCAACTGATACCAACTCTGCCTTCCCATTATTTATTAAACCAATATTTCATGGTCACGAGGACGAGCTTAAAATGTTTGCTACATCAGACCTTGAACAGCATTTTGAGTCATCGAAACTGCTAGTTGCAGCGAGCATTATGCGAAAAATATGATGTGCTTTACGGTGACAACTTGGCAAAACACTGCAGCCAACGATTAAAATCATGCATTTTTTGTGCTCACAGGAAGTCCCTGAAGCAGGAGGCACTGGGCTAGATAAATTGCGCAGCTAAAATACGGATGCGCTTTCCAATGCTGTCATGCGTACAGGCGGAGAAATGGCAAGACAAACTGGGCGCACCCCGATTCTATGCGCATGCGTCCCATTCACAAGCCTCGCTGCCAGTTAGCACCACATGGCTCACTGTCCATGAGCTCGCTTGTTTCCTGTAACAGTGGACCATACGGTACACCTATTTATAAACAAGGATAGAATGTATATAATGCAGCATCTGATGAAGCCATGATGATGTTGTTGCTGATGAAATCTGGAACTCTAGTTTAGTACCCTTATTGTTAACCAGCCGACCGTCTAGCAAAAAGATTTGCGACTGAAATGATGGCATCTAACACCTGCCCTTAAAGGGACACTGAACAAAGTTTTTGCCGCCGAGATTTTCAGCCAAAGTGAAAGATTGGGGCCATGAAATTCATAGACAATAATAATTTCAAGCAGAAACTACGAACAAAATACTGAATTTAATGAGCCTTTTACAAAATGCCGCGTCTAGCTCTTAGACACGGCGTTTTCTAAAAGGTCGCGACATTCATTTTTGAGTTTTTTTTTTTGTTATTCAAGACAAATCTACGGTGCATTGGTTCACAGAAAACAAAATTGCCTCGGTAAGATTTCTTTTGCGAGCAGCTTACTAATTTTAAGGCAGCCGCGTTGATTCATGAACTGAAGGATGCGAGTGATCGATCTTGCCTGCTAGTGGCTAGGCGACAAAGGCTTCTACCCCCATGTCCTGGTGTAGCTAAGTCACGCAAATGGAGCAGAAAATGTGCATTATCATTTATTTCACCTAAATATCACACGTATGTGACTTATTGCCGGTGACAGGTGATCAGGATGAAGTCGACAAGTTGGAAAATCTGAACAAGAATTCACTCGAATGAAAAACCAACCTATACTCACGTGCACGGTGAAGTCGAAACACGTCGTCCCGTCAATGTTGTCGCTGATGCCCGAAGGAAAAGAGAAGAGGACAAGCGACGGGGTCGTCTCTTTCTATAAAGTCGGCGGAAACTGCCAGAACGGCCAACACAAAAGGCATCGGGTTGACATTCCTCCATCTGGGCATCAGTCGCTTCCACCCCGGGCATGCAACTGCTACTGGTTCTATCCTCTTCCCGACATTGCAGTGTTGCTGCCATACTCGCGAACCTTTTTTAAATTAAAGCACGCAATCATGTATTATCGTGCGCCATACTAAACTTAAAAACAGTGCGCCGGTACATGAGATCACGAAGCGCGGTCCACGCCATTACAAGAACAATTAAAGAAATGAAACAAAGAAAAACAAAAAATGTAATAAAATATTTTGTCTCAATACGATCCGCAATCCAGTTTCCTGCAGCGGCTTTGGCTCTGTATGAACGGCCAAGCCAGTGCCAAGCCAAGCTTGCGCCCCTGATCAGCTGTTTGTTTCCATCGAGAATTCAACAGTGAACTGGCAATTTGTTTAGATGATATTGCTAAAGGGCTTGAAATTGAATATTTCTCTACGTACTACTGCTGTACTTTTCCTCTCCGTTTCCTGATCACAGTGATGAGATTGAGGAGGTTACAATTTAGAAAACAGCTAGTGCAGCTCAAGCATTGCTAGTATCGCTGTTTCGGTAATAAAATGTTACAAAGATTTTGCCCCGCGACCTGCTTGCCGTGTTCGAGCACCCAGTAGAAATTTACGGTGCCGCGTTTGAAAGAGTTGAATAAAATTGCAATATTACGAAAGGAAGGCTCTGAAGCAACATCGCATTTTATCAGGCCTACACCTCCCACACCTAGACGAGTAAAACTCGTCGATATTATCTTGCAAAGCTGTGTATAATATTTAAAACACATTCTTTAGCCCGCGATGAATTGTTCTCTCGTGTGGCTTCTCCATTTGGTACTGTCATGTTAACTTACAAAGGCAACTTTCCATATTTAGTCTCTTTAGATGTTGCAAAAGCTTGACACGTGGTGTGTATGCCATACTGATAATTCTCCTCGTAACCTGGGTCCGCCTCTTTAAACAGCGTCGCATTTTATTGTTCGCAATTGTGTTTGTTTTATACTGTAATCCAGCTGTGTGATTTCATCAATATTCACGAGTGTTCCCTGACTATACAAACACGTGCGTCTTATTTGGTGCGGTGCACGTTTGTATGCAGCAAAAAATGTCATTTCGTCAGCGTGTGTCTGCATACACTTGCATGCCCTGCAGTACGTGTACATAATTAATGCAGTAAGGATTGCAATGCATAGCCTTGCATGGGACATATATTCCATGCACCCTCAGAGAAATGTTGTTTGTTATGAGCCTACTGTTTATCATTACATTTTTTTTTTCGTTAAAGTTTCATCTCCATATAAAGCAGCTGTATACAGGCACGAGCTTCAGCAGCTTCCTCGTTGTTCCATTTTAAATAAAAACACCAAGCCTACCCGAATCAATGATCTGTTTGCTATCATTACTGTTATGTGTTCTACGATGTACAGAAGGACAGTAGTATACAAAAAATAGGGAGGGAATTGAATGCCCTGCCTGCATGGCTGCGCCGTTTCACAAGATCAGGCGCTGCGCTGTGAAGTTTTCTACCGGCCTGCAGAAATTCAAGGGAGCGTACGATAGCGTGGTTCAAGAGGACTTGTGGGGAATACTAGACACACTGGGTGTAAAAGATGGAGTCACAAATCGTTTAAAGGAAATCTATAAAACTAACAAGGTATTTAAAAAGTGGGAAAAACAGGTATCCAAGCCCACAGTGGTGAAACGTGGACTTAGGCAGGCGTGCCCACTGTCACCCTTCTTGTTCATGATGTACCTACAAGGATTAGAGGCCAAATTAGAGACAAGTAAACTTGGCTTCAACCTCTCTTTAGTCAAACAAGGAAAACTCATTGATCAGGCACTACCAGCATTAATCTACGCAGATGATATAGTGCTAATGGCCGACAACAAGGAAGATTTGCAGAGGTTGATGGACATCTGCGGTAATGAGGGAGATAGGTTAGATTTTAGATTCAGTTAGGAAAAATCAGTAGTCATGATTTTCAATGATAACAAAGGTAGTGAGCTTAGAATACAGGAAGTCACGCTAGAGATAACAGATAAATACAAATAACTGGGCGTATGGATATGCAATGGGACCGAGTACCTGAGGGAACACGAAATATGCGTGACGACTAAAGATAACAGGAATGCAGCAGTGATGAAAAATAGGGTACTGTGGAATTACAGTAGGTGTGATGTTGTGAGAGGAATATGGAAAGGGGTCATGGTTCCTGGGCTGACGTTCGGCAATGCAGTCTTGTGCATGAGATCAGAAGTTCAAGCAAGATTAGAAATTAAGCAACGTGGAATGGGTAGGCTGGCTTTAGGAGCTCACGAGAATACACCAAATCAGGGAGTACAAGGTGATATGGGATGGACATCATTTGAAGGCAGGGAAGCTAGCAGCAAGATAAAATTTGAGAAGCGATTGAGAGAAATGGGGGAGGAGCGTTGGGCTATGAAGGTTTTCAGCTGCTTGTACATGAAGAATGTCAAAACAAAATGAAGGAAGCGAACCAGGAAATTGACTGGTAAATACTTAGAAAACAGCAGGTGGCCAAACCAGAAAGAACTATCGGTTAAAAAGGAACTGCAGGAAACGGAGACTGACATGGGGAGAATTGGCATGATTAAGAAGTCTGCACTAGAGATCTATCGAACTTTTAAGCAGGAAATTGCCAAAGAAAGGATCTATGATAATACTCAGGGTAGTTCTCTACTGTTTGAGGCCAGGACGGGAGTATTGCGAACCAAGACATATCAAGCCAAATACGAAGGGGTAGACACAGTATGCAGTGCGTGTGAAGAGAAAGAAAAAACTGCCGAACACTTGACAATGCTCTGTAAAGGGCTTCACCTGATAGTTCAAGATGATGGCACAGAGTTTTTCAAAGCACTGGTGTTTAGGGACAGGGAGGGCAAAATAGACTTTAAGCGGGTAGACTTAACTAGAAGGAGGTTATCTCATTGGTGGCTAAAGTAAAGACACGATTGAAAATTAAACCCTTCATTTCAAAGTACCCATCCAACTTTACTATTTAAAGGGGGAAAAAAAATCTAGTGGTTAGTTCACTAAGCATTACGGCTAGGTGGCGTTAGCCGCCGCCCGATCTAAAGGGTACAGCCACATCCATCCATCTATCCAGCCAAGAATATGCTCTCTGGCCTCTTGCTTGTTGCTCCAGGCCTAGTCAGGTAGATTTTCTGGCCTCACCGTTGAATTGTTTGCTCGGGTTGTGGCTTGCAAACATTGCGGTTTTGGGCTTCGTATCATCTTGTTCCGTCATCATGTCCTCCAAGTGGGCTCGGCAGCAACACCAAGATGCAGTGCTCAAACCCGCTGCTGTTTTTCATGCAGATATTGCTTGGCTTGCTGCGGTTATCATCAACAGCGGCACAATGGGATGCGCTACAGCTGCAACATTTAGCGCCCAACACGACGATCGAAGGACTACCGCCCCATGACGTGCTTCGCTACCGGCCATGTGATGGCGTCCCGGGCGGCGCTACACTACAATTCTTGGAACCGGCAGATCTATCGGCATCGAGGATCACAGCTATAAAACAAGCTTCGCAAGGACCGTGTGGCAGTGGGCTCGGCAGCAACACCAAGATGCAGTGCTCAAACCCGCTGCTGTTTTTCATGCAGATATTGCTTGGCTTGCTGCGGTTATCATCAACAGCGGCACAATGGGATGCGCTACAGCTGCAACATTTAGCGCCCAACACGACGATCGAAGGACTACCGCCCCATGACGTGCTTCGCTACCGGCCATGTGATGGCGTCCCGGGCGGCGCTACACTACAATTCTTGGAACCGGCAGATCTATCGGCATCGAGGATCACAGCTATAAAACAAGCTTCGCAAGGACCGTGTGGCAGTGGGCTCGGCAGCAACACCAAGATGCAGTGCTCAAACCCGCTGCTGTTTTTCATGCAGGTGAGAAAACGCAACGCTAAATCTTATCATAGCGATGACGTCTGCCTACTTTTGCTGCCGTGCCCACGGTCCATAACGCTATTGTGTGAAATGTTACACGATGTCATTAATTCTCTAACATTTTTGTTGCTTCTCGGTGGCGACATCGAAGAAAATCCGGGACCTACAGTAGCAGAACAGCTAAAACTGATAGCTGAAGACATTCAGGAAATTAAGAACGGAAAAACTGAAATCAACGAAAAGTTGAATGCAATGGATAAAAAGATTGAGAAAATCGGCGGGCTTGAAAAACAAATAGTAGACTGTACGAAAAGAATATCGGAGCTGGAAAACGGTCTCTCGGCTATGGCAAAAAAAGTCGACGAGTTAGAAAACAGAAGCCGGCGATCTAACCTTATCATTTATGGTGTGAAAGAACAACAGAATGAAACGTCTAAATCTTTACACGATGTGGTTGCGAAAAATATATTCCAAGATATACTAGAATTCACTACCTCAGGAATAGAGAGAATTCACCGACTCGGTGCTCGAAAACCGGGTAACGAACAAAAAGTAAGACCAGTAATCCTAAGGCTATTGGACTACCGTGACAAAATTAACATCCTAAAACGGTGTTCAAGACTTAAAGACACAGGCTTCTCGATTAGCGAAGACTTCTCCCAGCCAATTCGTGACATCAGAAGAAAGTTTGTGGCAAAAAACAAAAGTCAATCGTGAGCGCCATGAGAAGGTCTCATTAGTTTACGATAAAGTTCGCATAAATGGCCGCCTATTCTCCTGGGACAGTGAACGAAATGACATCGTTGAGGCTGAAAAAAACGAAGAACAAAGACGCGCAAAGCGCGACACACTCGCAACCATCCACGTTGACACTTTTGAATGTGAATTGTCGAAGCATTATCAATAAAACACATGAACTCGAGCTGTCCTACTGTCCTATCAACCTGATATTGTAGCGCTCACTGAAACGTGGATGCATTCCGGTATCCTAGACCACGAGGTAGTACCGCCAGGGTATGCGATTCTACGCAAGGACAGAAAAAACGAGAGGAGGAGGAGTAGCCTTATTAATTCGTCACGGTATTCCCTACACAGCTATGCCCATGGCATCTGACATCGAAGCAGTATGGTGTAAATTCTACGTCAAGGATGAAATAACCTACATTGGCGTCGTTTACAGACCACCTGATGCTGAAGTTTCATTTTAGAAGTACTGTACGATTATATGCTTACGCACGCTCTTCGCGGTAAAAAAATCATTGTAGCAGGTGATTTTAACCTGCCTGAAGTGAAATGGGACTCGCTGAATCTGGCGACGAAGACTGGCAACGTGCTTGCTGATATCATGTTCACATTTAACCTCACACAAGTTGTTACAGTTCCTACACGTAATCAAGGCTCTTTCACTTCTATTCTAGATCTTTTTTTTGTAAGTGATCACTTTTTAAAATATCCTATCAACGTAGAGACATTAGAAGGCCTATCTGATCATAAAATAGTCTCGTGTTGTTTACAATATCCAAGCGCTATTCATACGAAAGCTACAACAAAACGGGGTACCTGCTTTTAAAAGAGCGGACGACGCTGCCATCATGACATACCTTGCTCTCGAATTTTCCAACTTTTTGGACCTCTACTCAAATGAACATTCAACGGTAAATATGATATGGTCAACATTCAGTAATATTGTTAGGCACTGCATAGACAACTTTGTTCCAACAGTTACAAAAAGCATCAGAAAGCACAATCCATGGATCACGCGCGACATAATTCATATGAAGCGTAAACTAAAAAGGCTCAGAAAAGCTCAGAAAGTTCACCCACGCAATTGTATTGCGTCGGAAATCCCAGCACTAGCTAGGTCCCTTAAGAACCAAGTGAATTTGGCGAAAAAGCGCTTTCTCAGTCACTCTTTACACAGTTTTATCAAAACAGCGCCTCATAAGTTCTGGCGATACATAAGTGTGAAACATACTAACAAAGCCTATACGCCTACCCCGGGAGGAAAACAGACAGCCGATCATTTCAACAGCTACTTTCAGTCTGTTTTCACCGCTGATAATGGCCCTACTTCAACGCGACCAGTTCAGACCAAGTGGCGTAGATACACCATTAGATACCCCCTTCATATCGCAGGCGGGTGTATTATCCCTCTTGCTAAACCTCGATGAAAAGAAAAGCACTGGTCCAGATGACATTCCAAATGCCTTTTTAAAGCGGTACGCTGAGCCTGTAAGCAAATTCCTTCAGCTAATATATTTAAAGTCACTTCGCGTTGGTCATCTTCCAGCTGACTGGAAATTAGCAAAGATAATACCCGTGCATAAATCAGGTGATACGTTTTCCCCTGCTAACTACAGGCCCATATCTCTGACATGCACATCTTGCAAAATACTGGAACATATCATCCTGAAATATTTAACAGAGTTTGTCGAAAGTCACAACATATTACACTCCAATCAGCATGGGTTCCGCAGTGGCCTGTCGACTGTTACTCAATTAGTAGAAACGCTTCATGACTTTGCCAAAGATGTTAACAGCCAACTACAAATAGATGTAATATTTATGGACTTTTCAAAGGCTTTCGACCGGGTTTCCCACCTGAAGCTTAACTATAAACTAAGATGTCTATTAGGCGAAGGACCACTCACACGTTGGATTGAAGATTATCTTTCAGACCGTTATCAGTACGTACAGTACAATGCCCATGTATCTGATACTGTTCCCGTTCTATCTGGTGTACCGCAGGGTTCTGTATTAGCCCCGATGCTATTCTTACTATATATAAACGATATTACTAAGCACGTCGACGTAAACATTAGATTATTTGCAGATGACTGTGTACTGTACCACACAATCAAAACTGAAGATGACCAAACAAAACTTAGTAATTCTCTGTACAAAGTGTCTCAATGGTGCTCAGACTGGCAAATGGTGTTTAAATGCAGAAAAGACAGTCTACATGAACATTACTAACAAAAATCAACACTTACCTTTCCTTACAGTATCAACGGCACCCCACTACGAAATGTTTCACAGTACAAATATCTGGGTGTAACGATAAGCAGTGACCTAAGCTGGAATGCGCACGTGCAGCAAATTTCTAAAAAGCAATGAATAAATTGTTCTTTCTCAAACGATCGCTTGCCGGATCTACCTTTGAAACACGTTCTCTTGCCTACACCAGTCTTATCCGACCGACATTGGAATACGCCAGTATTACGTGGTTTCCACACACTAAATACAACATCGCTGCGCTTGAGCGCGTACAAAGGAAAGCTGTCCGTTTTATTTTCAACCGCTACAGGCGTAGCGATTCCCCAACAGAACTTCTTCGGCAGGCTGGTCTCACTACCTTGTCTAACCGAGCGAGAGTGCACAGATTGAAATTCCTATATTTGTTGTTAAAAAATAATTTTAAGATCAACCCAAGGTCATTTGTTACATACAGCTCTGCCAGAGAAACGCGACACAACACAAATTCACGTTAGAAGAATTTCGTCCTACTAATAATGTATTTCGCTTCTCTTTTTTTCCACGAGTTGTAAGAGACTGGAATGCCTTAGATGAAATTACTGTTACTCAGCCTACGCTAGAATTATTCTCTGAACTCGTGGAGAGAGCTGTTTGACACAGACACATGTCACTCTGGTTATTGTTATTGTGATATTGATGTAGTATGCTTGTTTTAATCTCTTGCTGTGTGTAAATTTAGAGTGTATCTTTCGTTTATACGTGTATATGTCTATTTCTTACAGAGCGCATAATATGCTCTCCGCATTACTTCTGTACATTCATGTATAAATCAACTCCCACCCCTGTAATAATCCCTTTGAGGGATTGGCAGTATTTTGAAATAAATAAATAAA
>WOVY01014203.1:0-76577 GCA_013436015.1 Rhipicephalus annulatus | reverse complement strand
CTCTCGATTTTCAACTTTTTGGACCTTACTCAAATGAACACTCAACGGTAAATATGATATGGTCAACATTCAGTAATATTGTTAGGCACTGCATAGACAACTTTGTTCCAACAGTTACAAAAAGCATCAGAAAGCACAATCCATGGATCACGCGCGACATAATTCATATGAAGCGTAAACTAAAAGGCTCAGAAAAGCTCAGAAAGTTCACCCACGCAATTGTATTGCGTCGGAAATCCCAGCACTAGCTAGGTCCCTTAAGAACCAAGTGAATTTGGCGAAAAAGCGCTTTCTCAGTCACTCTTTACACAGTTTTATCAAAACAGCGCCTCATAAGTTCTGGCGATACATAAGTGTGAAACATACTAACAAAGCCTATACGCCTACCCCGGGAGGAAAACAGACAGCCGATCATTTCAACAGCTACTTTCAGTCTGTTTCACCGCTGATAATGGCCTACTTCAACGCGACCAGTTCAGGACCAAGTGGCGTAGATACACCATTAGATACCCCCTTCATATCGCAGGCGGGTGTATTATCCCTCTTGCTAAACCTCGATGAAAAGAAAAGCACTGGTCCAGATGACATTCCAAATGCCTTTTTAAAGCGGTACGCTGAGCCTGTAAGCAAATTCCTTCAGCTAATATATTTAAAGTCACTTCGCGTTGGTCATCTTCCAGCTGACTGGAAATTAGCAAAGATAATACCCGTGCATAAATCAGGTGATACGTTTTCCCCTGCTAACTACAGGCCCATATCTCTGACATGCACATCTTACAAAATACTGGAACATATCATCCTGAAATATTTAACAGAGTTTGTCGAAAGTCACAACATATACACTCCAATCAGCATGGGTTCCGCAGTGGCCTGTCGACTGTTACTCAATTAGTAGAAACGCTTCATGACTTTGCCAAAGATGTTAACAGCCAACTACAAATAGATGTAATATTTATGGACTTTTCAAAGGCTTTCGACCGGGTTTCCCACCTGAAGCTTAACTATAAACTAAGATGTCTATTAGGCGAAGGACCACTCACACGTTGGATTGTAGATTATCTTTCAGACCGTTATCAGTACGTACAGTACAATGCCCATGTATCTGATACTGTTCCCGTTCTATCTGGTGTACCGCAGGGTTCTGTATTAGCCCCGATGCTATTCTTACTATATATAAACGATATTACTAAGCACGTCGACGTAACATTAGATTATTTGCAGATGACTGTGTACTGTACCACACAATCAAAACTGAAGATGACCAAACAAAACTTAGTAATTCTCTGTACAAAGTGTCTCAATGGTGCTCAGACTGGCAAATGGTGTTAAATGCAGAAAAGACAGTCTACATGAACATTACTAACAAAAAATCAACACTTACCTTTCCTTACAGTATCAACGGCACCCCACTACGAAATGTTTCACAGTACAAATATCTGGGTGTAACGATAAGCAGTGACCTAAGCTGGAATGCGCACGTGCAGCAAATTTCTAAAAAAGCAATGAATAAATTGTTCTTTCTCAAACGATCGCTTGCCGGATCTACCTTTGAAACACGTTCTCTTGCCTACACCAGTCTTATCCGACCGACATTGGAATACGCCAGTATTACGTGGTTTCCACACACTAAATACAACATCGCTGCGCTTGAGCGCGTACAAAGGAAAGCTGTCCGTTTTATTTCAACCGCTACAGGCGTAGCGATTCCCCAACAGAACTTCTTCGGCAGGCTGGTCTCACTACCTTGTCTAACCGAGCGAGAGTGCACAGATTGAAATTCCTATATTTGTTGTTAAAAAATAATTTTAAGATCAACCCCAGGTCATTTGTTACATACAGCTCTGCCAGAGAAACGCGACACAAACACAAATTCACGTTAGAAGAATTTCGTCCTACTAATAATGTATTTCGCTTCTCTTTTTTTCCACGAGTTGTAAGAGAATGGGAATGCCTTAGATGAAATTACCGTTACTCAGCCTACGCTAGAATTATTCTCTGAACTCGTGGAGAGAGCTGTTTGACACAGACACATGTCACTCTGGTTATTGTTATTGTGATATTGATGTAGTATGCTTGTTTTAATCTCTTGCTGTGTGTAATTTAGAGTGTATCTTTTCGTTTATACGTGTATATGTCTATTTCTTACAGAGCGCATAATATGCTCTCCGCATTACTTCTGTACATTCATGTATAAATCAACTCCCACCCCTGTAATAATCCCTTTGAGGGATTGGCAGTATTTTGAAATAAAATAAATAAATATTGACGCAAGATTCACGTCGGTTGGCAAGTGGGCACGTCGCCTGGCATCCAGCGAGCACCATGTCAAATCCACTCCTGTTTTTCATGCAGCTTGCTCTGATCGCCTCGACTACCGAAGCCAGCACAGCGAACACGGTATCCACGCCTGTTTCAAGAGCAATCCATGAAAACTGCGCCGAGGAATTCATAAGCCTGGGCGCCAACTGGGGGACACCCGTGTGCAACCTCGTTGATAACAACGAGCCAAGATATAAACGCCCCATTTCCATTGGATTTCTTCAGTGGGCACGTCAGCTGGCATCCAACGAGCAACATGTTCAATCCACTCCTGTGTTTCATGCAGGTTAGTAACAATGCTTCCACAATTAAATCCAATGACCTTAGCCTTATCCAGCTGACGTGCCAACATAGACTTTTCTGAAATGTACTTTACTGCCTGTGACTTCGTCTGGCCGCTACCCATGCTATGTGGTGACGTCGATCCTAATCCAGGGTCTACCAACAGCCGGTTTTAGCTGAACTGCTTGAGGGCCAGAAAAATATTTAAAAAGGCTGGGGAATATTGAGGTCAAACTACAGAAAGTTGATGAAGCTACACCTGTGATAAATGAAATCAAGAATTTGACGCATGATCTAGATTTAAGAGTTACAGTTTCAGAAAGAAACCTTGTTGACCTAGAAGATTACAGCAGGCGTAACACCCTACTTTTTTGTATAGCTGAAAACCAAAAGAAACGTATGAATAACTGTCGCAGCTTGTGTTGAAGAAAGTGTTCACTGATACATTAGGTATAACAGTTATATCGGCAGAAAAATTCAGATTGGGTCGCAATCAACCTAACAAGCATCGACCGTTTATTATCAAACTGTTCAATCATTGCGAGAAATGAAACCTACTAAAATATTGCTTTAGATTAAAAGGCAGTAGCTACTTTGTATTGGAAGACTACTCCTTTTCTACAAGGCAAGCACGCAAGAAACTATGGGAAAGCACTGCGGAAATTCGGAAGGCGGGTCATACGGTCAAGTTATTCTCGAACAAAAAAATATTGTTGAAGAACTGTTCCCTTAGGATGATGCGCATGACGACAGAATCCCGGTGCACGGTAGCAGACTTAAGACAAAAAAGGCAAAGAAAGCTATGAACTGACACCAGACACAATAAACCAGAAAACCTAACGCTTCTGTGTTTTAACGTCCGCAGTCTTGTAAATAAGTTGATTGACTTCAGTTGCCTAGTACAGTGTCATAATTTGTCAACTATATGCGTTACTGAAACCTGGCCTAATGAATCCATCTCTGAAAACGAATTTCTGCTTTCTGGTTACTCGGTTACTCGAAACGACAGGTCGAGTGGTCGAGGTGATGGCGTGGCGCTCTTTATCAAAAAGACATTGAATATACAACGCTGCCTTATCTCCTCAAAACAGAGTCTGTCTGGTGTAAGATGAAGGTATGCAGTGTGTTTTTAGTGATTGGAGCTGTTTACCGGCCACAAAATGAAGATGACCATTGTATAATGGCAATCACGGACTATCTTGAGTGATTTGATTGATTTGTGTGGGTTAACGTCCCAAAACCACTATTTGATTAAGAGAGACGCCGTAGTGGAGAACTCCAGAAATTTCGACCAACTGGGGTTCTTTGACGTGCACCGAAATCTGAGTACACGGGCCAACAACATAATCACGCACTATATCTTTAAACAAAGACTTCTTCACGAAACTGATCATATGCGGGGACTTCGATGCACCCCAAAATAACTGGGAGTCTTCACCACGACCGGCCGCGACAAGGTTTTGTGTAATTCATTGGTTGACTTCACTGTATCCCATGATTTTACTCAAGTTGTTCAAAGTCCCACCAGAGGTGGTTGAATCCTGGACCTTGTTTTCGTTACAGCTGACTGATAACTAAGAGTGCGAGGTTGTAGAAGGTATCTCGGATCACAATGCAGTCTTTGTTCAATTTTACATTCACTACGAACTTAAGAAACCAGAATACAAAGTTGTTACTGATTTCTCACGTGCCAACGATGAAGGTGTACTTTCCCTGCTAGCATATTCTTATGCAAATTTTCTCATTTCCAGCAATAGTTGTGGTGTAAATGTGTTGTTGGAACACTTTGGCGCGATTGTGTCTGACTGCATATCTAAATTCGTGCCAAACAAATGCGTGAAGCGCAATCCTAAACACTCATGGTATAACCGAGAAATAAAACAGTTTATTCGCCGCATAAAGCGACTACGTCGACGATGCCGCTCCAATCCAAACCACCAAAGTGACGACAAAGTGAACTTTGTGTACGTTAAAGGCAACACTCAAAATAAAATGCTTGAAGCTAGAGATTATTACAATAACACGCTGTCAACGTTCATTAGAGAAAATTCGACCAAGTTTTAGAAGACAATCAATCCACCTTTCAGGAGACCTTGCTCATTCATTATTGAAAACGAAATATGTTTAGATGCTCAGACGATCTCGGAGGCCTTCAATAGTTATTTTAAGTCTGTTTTTACCGCTGATAACGGCAATGTTTTGCTTCTTTTGTCACACCCTCTGTTTCGGTAGCTATTTCGGATATTGAGTTAAGTTGCTTTGAAGTTAGTAATCTCTTACTCAACATAGATATTGCTAAATGTGCCGGTCTAGACGGTATCCCTAACGCTTTTCTCAAAAGGTATTCTGAATGGTGTGCACGATACCTCATAATTATATTCCAGAAACCGCTTGACTAAGGACGAGTCCCGCGAATTTAGAAAATCGCTAATGTTCTTCCTATTTTCAAATCGGGTAAGAACGAAATGATTTATATCTACAGACCAAATTCATTATTATCCCCGTGCTGCAAGCTACTCGATTACATCATTCACGAGCACATTATCCAATACCTAACTGACAACACTATCCTTTCACAGCATCAGCATGGTTTCTGCAGTGGTTTTTCTACTGTCACACAATTGGTCGAATATACACATGACATTGCCTCATCACTTATTAACCACGAACAAGTCGACGCCCATTTTTATTGATTACCGCAAAGCTTTTGACAAGATATGTCATAAAAAACTTCTGCTCAAACTTCGTAAAGTTCTCACAGGCCCATATGCTGACAAATATTGTTTCGATTACGGATTATTTGCATCTGAGGAGTCAGCTTGTTCGCTACAAACCACGAACAGTCGTCACAAGCTTAAACTTTCTCAGGTATTCCACAAGGCTCTGTCTTGGGACCCCTTTTATTCATAATTTACATTAGCGATGTCACTCAGTTTGTCATTAACACTCCAGTTAAGCTCCACCTATACGCCGATGACTGTGTATTGTATTCCAATGTACGTAGCGTCACTGACCAAGTTTTGTTGAATGATGTGTTTTCTTCCTTTTGCAAATGAAGCAGAACTTGACAAATGGATCTTAGTTTTCAGAAAACTTTGACAAAAGTTTTTACAACTAAGAAATTGGCAGCATATCCACGGAGTGAATTATTGAGAGTGGGGCGAAGCATTCATCCGTCCATTTGTTCTTGCTTCCGTCCGTCCATGCGTCCATCCACCCGTCCTTGCGTGCATCTGTTCGTGCGTTCGTCCCTGCGTTAGTCCATGCATCCGCCCCTGTGTCCGTTCATGCGTCCATCCATGCATCTCTCTGTGTGTCCGTTCGTCCATCTATTCAACCCTCCAAGTACCACCATCTCACATCTTTTCATCATATATTCCCCATATAGAAGCACCGCCATCCAGCGGACATTCCAAGGACTAAACGAGACGTGAAACTTGCACACTTTCTTACGGCTTGTGCTTCGGGTTTACTTCCCACCTTTAACCACGTCGAGTTCATGGTATATTCTAGTTCACTGTATTCATGGCACTGCGGCCCAACTCTCGCTAAACATTTCTAAAATCAAGGAGGTTACGCCCAGCATGTATAACGTAGCAATATTTTCCTGCAAGATAGTGCTCAGTGTACATGCCGATGGCTGTTAATGGAAAATGAGAGACAGGTGAATTAGAATTTTACTTTCTTACGGCTTGCGCTTCATGTCTGCTTCCCACCTTTAACCACCTCGAGTTCAGATAATATACTAGCTCATTGTATTCATGGCACTGTGGCTAAACGCTCGCTAAACCTTTCTAAAACTAAGGAGGTTACACCCAGCGAGTATAACGTAGCAACCCTTTCTTGTCAGATAGTGCTCAATGTGCATGCCAGTGGCTGCTAATGGGGATCGCAGCGTGCGCGTTAACTAAAAGCCGAATGCTCCTGTCTCTCGTTCCCCATTAGCAGCCATTGACATGTACATAGTGCACCATTTTTTATTGTTCAACAACGCACAGAAGAAATCTCTCACCGGCACCACCTTGGCAGTCAAAATGTTATACTTGTTACACACTACAACGGCTATGAGGGACGAATAGGGGCTGCTATATGGAGCTTCGCTCCTATAAAAGAGCCATTGCAATTTCGATATGGTGACTCTAATCACACAATACAAAAAGTTAAGGAATTTAGGTATTTTGGTGTTGTATTCTGTCCAAAGTGGAAGTGGCACAAACACATCGACCTTATTTCTGCAAAATCGCTTAAAAATTAGGTTACTTAAAAAGAACAATAAAGGGCGCCACAAAAGAAGGCAAGCTTGTAGCCTTCAAATCACTGGTCAGGCATCTTCTTGAATATGCGTCTGTTGTGCGGTCATCATATCTTGCAATTGACACAAATGACTTGAGGCCATCCAGCGAAAAGCGATTAAATTCATTTTTAACCGTTATGACCATGATTTCTCTCCTTCAGAGCACTACCATGCTTTATTGCTAAACCATTTAGAACACATACGTTTGTGTAATCGGCTTACCATGCAACATAACATCGTGCACAATGCCGTACGCATAGCCACAACCATTTCGTTCCCCAATCATCCTACCCATGTGACTCGCCGATACAATGTGTTGAACATTGTGCCATTCAGATGCTTTATTTAATGTTATAAACACTTTTTTTAGCAACAGTTGACACTTGGAGTAATGTGGACACTACTTTGAAACAACTACCGCATGCGCTGTTTGTTAAACAAGTGTCCAATTATGTAACTTGATGTTTTTAATTTTGCTGCTGTTCCTTTTGTTTGATAATTTATTGTTTGTTGAACAGGTGTAATTGCGTAATTTTGTTTTTTTTATTTCTGCTGCTTTTATTCGTTTATTGTAACCACTCCTGCAATGTTTCAAACATGAGACAGCAGTATCTGTAAATAAAGATACATTTAAAGTTCACGTGCAAGTCGTTGCTACGCCCTGAATGTTGCCTGTGGTGTGCGTCTGAAGCAGAGCGAGCGAAGCACTGGTGGGGACTACCCGGATCGACATTGACAACTCAGGCATGTTTGAGCTGCGGAGAATAAGAGCAGAAGACGAGGTGCCGAATTTGAAAGATGCCAAGGTGTTCTGGACGTAAACATTTTTCTCTAACTTGTTTGTTTACGGGACACTGGTTCTGAAGTATAGCATGAGATTGGGCTAGTTGGTTATGCATTATTGAACTTCTCAGCGCAAAAAACTTCCGATAAGTAACAAGTAACTAGCACGTGTTCCCCCCTTTTAGCTGTTTTAATTAAAGTACTTTTCAACTGTGCGTGACAAATATGCTGGAGGATCTGAGTATGAACCCAACCTCTTCTGTACTTGGAGAAGGTAATTCAAAGCAAAGGAAGCTCTGACCCACCAAGCTGACCCCTGTTCACCAGCGCACCAAACGTCGCCTACACGGTGAGAACACCAAGTTTTTTCTTTGCATTGTACTAGAACAGTCACAGTTCCCAGCGAAGACGCTACCGAGACGACTTCCCAGGCCACGCCAACACAAATTGCATTAGGACCATCGATGACACCCGAACAATTCGACATTGACGCACACGAAAACGCAGAGGACTGGCTCGAGAAATTTGAGCGCGTCGCGAGGGTCAATGGCTAGGATGCTGCTCGGAAGCTACGGCATGTTTATTTTGTGTTGGAGGATTCCGCACTAACGTGGTTCGAAAACCACGAGGCTGCCATCTCGACCTGGGGTGACTTTTGACGGGAGATACTTGCCACCTACCCGAGTACGGATTGCAAGGAGAGAGCCGAGACTGCTCCCCAAGCTCAAAACCAGCGCAACAATGAAAGCGTGGTCATGTATGTAGAGCACTTGACCCGTCTTTTCCGCCAAGCAGATTCTAACGTGATCGAGGACAAAAAGCTTCGCAATCTAATGCGAGGCGTAAGACAGGAACGTTTTGCCGGTTTGGTTAGGAATCCGCCGTCCGCCATTGCGGAGTTCTGTTCTGAGGCACCCACAATGGAAGGAACGCTTCAGCACTTGGCGAGGATGTACAACTGGGATCTGAGCATCACCTCCATAGACGCACCACCTGCTGCCTTAAGACACAGCATGGAGTTTTTAAGTGAACTCGTGAGGTCTGTGGTGCCACAGGAGCTCTAGAGGCACCGACTCGATCACAGAACTCCAGCTGTGCCGTTACTCCGACGCCATGCAGGAGAAAGTTAGACTGGCGGTTCGGAATCCGCAGCCCAATCGGGGACGTTGGCAGTATGCCCAGCCAGAAGTGTCACCGTCGTTATCGCAGAGAGTCTCATATGCCGACGCTCTACTCCAAAGACCCCCCATGCGTAGGGCCATCGCAACTTTGGTGTACAGCACTGAGCCACGAAACACGCTCCCGCCACCAGATTGGAAACCAAGAAAGACTCATATATGGCGCACTCCTGACAGGGTACCTTTTTGCTACCAATGTGGAGAGGCCGGCCACTTGTATCGAATGTGCCAGTACCACAAGACAGGGCTTCGGGAATTCGCAGCGAATGCAACTAGGCCTGAGAACGGGGAGAGTCCTTTCGCGATCGAGCAGTACCTGTCGTCTCATAAATACTCTCATGACGTTCAGCCACATCAGCCTCGCTCGACCGCATTTTTGAGATATCGGTCACCAAGTCTCCGTTGATCATGAGCCTCTCCCACTGCAAGGCACCGTTCAGCAAGCTCGGTTCGGGAAAACTAGAGCCAGAGACCTGTGGATGTAAGGCCGCTGCCCGTTCTGAAACAGAACCTCCATCGCTGAATCCACGCGATAACGACGAACTAAGAAGCCGATACAGCAATCATGACGTCGCTTCCAATTTGCGTGTATGTGTTGACAACTATGATGTGAACGCACTAGTAAATACAGGTGAGGATTACTCAGTAAACTGTAGTGATCTCGCCAGAACACTCAACAAGGTACTGATTCCATGGAATAGACCTCAAGTTCACACAGCAGGGGGACACCTCATCGACTCGTTCGGAACGTGTACAGCAAGAATCGGAATAAGGGGTTTCACATACGTCGCCAGTTTCATTGTGTTGGCGGGATGTTCTAGAGATGTAATTATCGGTATGGACTTACTGGAGGCTAATGGTGCTGTAATCAACTTGCCAGAATCATTCGTCCCATTTTAAACTAAGCACGCGATTGCAACGTTCGAAACTGAAGGAAAAGTCAATGATTTGTGTATTGTGAACGACGACGTGGTGGTACCTCCAAGGTCCAGCGTTTATTTGATTGATTTGTGGGGTTTAACGTCCCAAAACCACCAGTTGATTATGAGAGACGCCGTAGTGGAGGGCTCCGAAAATTTTGACCACCTGGGGTTCTTTACCGTGCACCCAAATCTGAGTACACGGGCCTACAACATTTCCGCCTCCATCGGAAATGCAGCCGCCGCTGCCGGGAATCGAACCCGCGACCTGCGGGTCAGCAGCAGAGTACCTTAGCCACTAGACCACCACGGCGGGGCAAGGTCCAGCGTAGCTGTCCTGGTAAGAAGCAATGCGTTTAGTGACCATAGAGGGCTCGCTGACAGCAACACGGCGCTCATACTCGAAAAGGCAATCTGCATTGCAAGGGTCCTTGTGCAGCTTCGTGACGGATATGTGCTAACGTCTTGCTGACAAACTTTAGGAATGAAGTACAGCACCTTGCGAAGGGGACCGCCGTTGCAAGTATACACGACTTCGTCCAGGTTGCGAACTTGAGCACCTCTGAGACGTCACCACCTAATTTACAAGACGTGGATTTGTACTGGAATTCATCGACATAGACAAACGACTGTTGCCAAGCCAGAAGAGACAAATAGCAAACCGCGTGAAAAATTCGCCGCGTCCTTTTCAACGTCATCCAAATTCCGACGAACGCCCATTACAAAAGACCACATCATTGCCGACGAATAAGTCAGACCCATCTGCCAGCACGTGTACAGCATGTCACTAAAGGAATGAGAAGCAATCAGAAATCAGGTCCCAGACATGCTCAAAGACGATGTAATTGAGCCGTCAGCAAGTCCATGGGCGTCACTGGTGGTACTCTTAAAAAAGAAAGACCAGTCCTTACGATTCTGTAAAGACTACCGATGGCTGAACTCTGTCAGTAAGCGAGATGTTTATCTGCTTCCCATGATTGACAATACTCTCAATAGACCACGAGATGCGAAATTCTTTTTTTCGTAGAATCTAAAAGTGGGTACTGGCAGATATAAGCAGACAAACAAGATCGTGAGAAAACTGCATTAGTCGCACTCGTCGGTCTATACGAATTTAAAGTACTTCCGTACGGTCTTTGTTCCGCTCCCGCGACATTTCAGCGAATGATGGACAGTGTGCTCTCTGAACTGAAGTCGCAGTATTGCCTCTAATATCTTGACAATGTTGTGGTTTTTTCAGCTACCTTCGAATGACTGCGATCGGTGCTTGAAGCTCTTAGTTTGCCGGACCTGACAATAAAACCACAGAAATGCCACTTCGGCTTTCAAGAGTTCCTTTTTCTTGGGCATGTTGTCAGTGCTGAAGGTATTTGCCCGGACCCTGAGAAGACCGCAGCAGTACAAAAATTTCCGAAACCAACAAACAAAAAGGCAATTAGACGGTTTCTGAGACTTTGCGCCTATTACCGGCGCTTTATAACAATTTTCGAAGATCTCCGAACCTCTAGCGCGACTGACAAAGGAAGATGCACCTTTCATTTGGCTGAAGGAACAGGAGGATGCCCTCGATGAGCTGCGACACTGCTTTCAGAGCCATCCAGTCCTCGCAAATTTTGACTAAGAAGCCAAGACGGATAATCACACTGACGCTAGCAACTTGGCTCTTGAGGCCATCCTCGTTCAGTGACAGGATGGTGTAGAGCGGGTCATTGCGCATGCTAGTCGTATACTTTCGAAGGCTGAGGCCAATTACTCAACGACAGAAAAGGAGTATCTTGCGTTTGTTTGGGCAATAAGCAAGTTTAGGCCATACTCATACGGAAGACCTTTGAGAACCATTAGCGATCCCCACTCACTGTGCTAGCTGGCACATCTCAAAGACCATTCAGGATATCTTGCGAGATGAAGCCTACGACTGTACACATACGACATAACGGTCGTATATAAGTTTGGTCGCAAGCCCAGTGATGCTGACTGGCACGTGCACCGGTTGGTTCTGCGGAAGCAACCTCTACGGGGAGTGAATTGGGTGTTCCTTTCTTGGGGAGAGCTGTCACTGCATCAGAGATAGCGCAGCAGCAGAAATCTGATCCTGAGTGTGTACTGCTGATCAAGTACTTGCAGGGACAGCCTGTTGACCTTCCCCATGTTTTCTTTCCGAAGCCTGTCGTCGTTCATACTTCGAAATGACGTCTTGTACAAAAGAAATTTTGAACCCGGTCACGAGAAATTCCTCCTTGTCGTTCTTACAGCGCTACGACCCGAGATCTTGAAACCATGCCACGATGACCCATCAGCAGGATGTTTGCGAGTGAGGAGAACACTGGCACGTATTCGCACGAAATAGTACTGGCCAAAGTTGCTTAACTCTGTGCAGCACTATGTAAGAACCTGCCGGGATTGCAAAAAGCGCAAAACATCACCAGTGAAACCAGCTGGTCTCCTCGTACCTATAGAACCACTAGATGCCCCTTTCGCACAAGTGGGATAGACTTACTTGGCCCATTTCCCATACCATTATCAGGGAATCAATGGATAATTGTTGCAACGGGCTACTAAACTAGATATGCGGAAACAGCATCGCTTGTTCGGGGAACGGCTGTGGAAGTAGCCGAATTCTTCGTGACCAACATTACACGGCGGCATGAAGCTCCAACTGTGCTAATCACGGATCGGGTAACAGCGTTTACAGCTGACCTGACAAATTTCATCATGAGATTGACACACACAAGTCATAGGGAAACCACGGCGTACCATCCTCAAGCGAATGGATTGACAGAACGGCTCAACAAAACGTTACCTGACATGTTGTCGATGTACGTCGACGTGGAGCATTGAACTTGGGACAGAATACTACCGTAGGCAATGTTCGCATACAATACCACTGTGCAAAAGACAACACGAATGGCACCTTTTCAAAGTCTTTTTGGTCGAAGAGTCACGACGCCCTTGGATGCAATGTTACCTGTCAATGGTAACTAAGACTATGACCATGGCACCAATGACTTCACGCAAACAGCTGAAGAAGCAAGGCAGCTGGCACGACATCGCCTTCAGCAGCAACAAAAAGGGGATGTCGATAGGTGTAATTTGCAAAGAGACGTCAAGTACGCTCCTGGACACAAAGTATGGCTATGGACACTCATGTGCGTACGTGGGCTTTCCGAAAAGCTACTTCGACGTTATTTTAGCCCCTACAAGGTGTTTCGTCAGCTCGGTCTTTTGAACTATGAAGTTGTCCCAGAAGAGCAAGTGACATCATGCAGGCCGCGGCATTGCACAGAAACAGTGCACATCATCCGAATGAAGCCTACTTTGAAAGACAATGAGCAATGAAGCGAAACCACTGGATGATGCCCGTTACTACCGGTATAATTGCTATACAATACTAGCCTGGAACCTAAAGAAGCATTGGGATGATGCATTCTCGAAAGAACGATAATGACGCAAGATACATTTAAAGTTTGTGCGCCCGTCGTTTACTACTCCCTCAATGTTGCCTGTGGTGTGCGTGCGAAACAGAGCAACCGAAGCACCGGGATCAACATTGACAACTCCGGCACGTTCGAGCTGCGCGGGATAAGACAAGACGGGGTGCTGAATTTGGACGAGGCCAAGGTGTTCAGGATGTAAACATTTTTCTGTAAGTTGTTTGTTTGTGGGCACAAGTTTGTGGAGATAGGTTTGCACAAGGCTTACCTGCTATGCGCAACCGTGTAGGGATGCAACGTCCTCCACTGCCGCTGCGTGCGAAGACGCTGCGGCCGGGTTCGTCGTTTTCTCCGGCACGGCGCGGAAACCACGCACGAGGCGGGATAACAACAACAAGGGGTTTAGTAACCCAAAATGCAGCACAGTGCGACACTCACGGGCTTGAAGGCCGTATAGGGAACCTCCGCAAGACCGAGCAAGTACACTTGCCTAAAGCGCTACGACTCCCGCGCAAGGGCCGAAGTCGAACGCTCGAACGAGAAGCCGCCTGCTAAGCAGCGCGGCAACCTCTCGTGGAGGCCTGAGAACATCTGCCGCGACGAGCGAATCGTCGGGCGCAACACAGCTCGAGGGAGAGGAGGATGTCACGGGCTCCCAATGGGAAATGGCGCTGCGTTGTGACGTATGTCCGCGCAGCGCACCAGCGTAGCGTTTTGGACATGCCAGCGCGGGAAGAAGCCGAAGTTTGACTGGCCCAGACCAAGAGGCGCCCTGACAGCCACCTTGGCGGATGCCGGTGCTTTTGCGCGCCCGGGCTAAGCTGCATAATTGAAGTTTTTTGCGCACACACATGCGCAAAAAGGGTACATTCTATGTACCCTCTTTTGGAAAAAAAAAAAACTGCGCTGGTCATTGTTGTTTCCTTCTTCTGTGTCCTTGTGTGTGTGCGCAAAAAACTTCAATTATGCAGCAGTACCAACTAGCCCGTCTTTCCGTATTACCACGGGCTAAGCTGTTGGCGCACGTGCGGCAGCTGGCAACGAGGCGCCAGGTAGGAGGGCGCTCTCGATTCCCATATCCCCCCCTCCTAAGACCAAGGCCACTCTAAAGACGCCGTAATGACAGCATCCACCGACACCGAAAAAAACTGAGGTCCAGGTCCATGCCGTCCACGATATCGTCGGGCGCCCGGTGTCTTCGTTCGGCGGCGTCTCAGCAGGAGCCTGGGGCCGCGGGAGGGTGGCGGACACCGCAGCAGCGATGGCCGACTTGAATGAAGAGTCCGTGACGAGCGCCGCCACGACTGCTTGAACGAAGTCGGTCGACAGGGAGGTTGAAGGCCCGGGCCAGGCGGAACCGCCAGAGTGGACATGACCGCAGGGGCGCCGCAGGACTTCGTTCGGGGAACCCGCGAACGGAGGTGGGTAGCTTCGTGTACCAGCAGGACACCGCAAGCTTCGCAGTAGGAGGCCTCGGGAACAGGCGGCATCGAGGCACCTCAGGAAGCGTCGAGCAGGTCCAAAAGGGTGCGCCCGCGGAAAGGACGTGGGACGGACTCGGAGTTTAACTCCACCCAGACTTTGCGACGAGTCAACATGAAGGCGACCGGGGCCTCAGACTATGTTGGAACATCCACGTAGCGACTTCACGACGAGGCGGTGTCTTGTTAGCCGGGGCCGGGGGAGCATTTGACGGAGGCGGCATGGACGCGGCCGGTGCCTGCGGTACGAGTGAGCGCGCGGCTGGTCTCCCGGGCTTTTTCTTGGAAGAACGGGTCACCGAGGCGCACATAAAAAAGCTGGGGTGTCGGTGAAAAGCAGAAACGCACTGAAAGTGCGGTCCTAGAGGCGTGACAGGCTGGCCCAATAAAGAGACCCAACTCCGTTGGATTGAAGATTGCGTCAGCCATTAGGGCGCACGCTTCCCTTCTTTCGCCGACTACGCGGAAAGTACCCAGTGAGAGAGTGAGCCACCGGGGAAAGGGCTTTTCTCTCTCGAGCAGCCGGGAGCGCTGGGAACTGAGTGGATATTCCGTGCGCAGCATGCGTTATGTTGTTAGCAGGGAAAAAGCTCGCCAGGTAGCCGTTACTGTTGCTGCTGGATGGAAAATCACACAGCAGCTATATTCTCCGCTCCCTTACATTAAGGGGATGACGTCCCACTACATGCCGGGGGCGAAAATCAGCCTAGGTGCGTTTTCACAGGTTGTACCGGTGGCGTAGTTTGGAACCAGCCTTATCCCGGTTTCCCTGCGGTTTGGTGACCACCTCCCCCTCCGCGAATTCGTTGCTGCGGGCAACAAAAGGTTTGATGTCGGAGACGTTAACTGGACTGCCGACTGGTCTCCCTTGGGTGTCAGCCAGCTTGTATACCAGGGGCGACACTTTGGTGTTTACTCGGTATGGGCCCAAACACTTGGCCGAAAGAGAGGCAGAGATGCCTTTGGCGGTGTCACTCAAGACGTGATTGCGCCTGCGGACGAGATCGCCGACATCGTAACAGACATCCCGATGCGACCGGTCGTATTGAGCCTTCTGACCAGCTCGCGCTTTCGCCAGGTTGGAACGTGCCAGGTCGAGGGCCGCGTCCATCCGTGAGCGCAGTTCTGCCGCGTAGCCAGACGGGCTGATCTTCACGGCGCTTGCCCCGCCGCCGCCCTGTAGGACGCGGTCCATGGGATTAGGCAGCTCTTTCCCAAAGTTAAGGAAAGCTGGCGTGTACCCTGTCGAGCGATTGACCGTAGACCGCAACGAGAAGCCGATCTCGTTAAGACAAGCATCCCGATTCCTGAGTTGCTGCGCAAAAGCTGTCAGCAAGGGCTTGAGGTTTCGGTTGATCCGCTTGGTCGGGTTGGCCTGTGGGTGATACGTGCTTGTTTTATGGTGCCTAATGCCAAAGGCAGCACACGCATCTACAAACACCTTGGCCATGAAAAAGGACGCATTGTCCATGATCAACTTCGCCGGAAAGCCAAAGCGGGTAAAGACCTCGGTCAACTTGTCCCAGATTACGCGTGCCGTTAACTTCCAAAGGGGAAACAGTTCGACCCACTTCGTGAAGTGATCTGTGACAGCCAGGAGAAAAACATGGCCTCTCCGACTTCTTGGGAAAGGTCCCATAATGTCACAGGCCGCGACCTGCCAAGGCTGTTGGCTGTCGATTGGCTGCATGAGCCCGGGAGGCTTGCCCCCGCGTGGCCTCACGCATTGGCACACGCGGCATGAGCGGGCGTAGTGAAGGGCGTCACGCTTCATGCCAGGCCAGGTTGCGGAGCGGCACAACTTTTGAAAAGTCTTAAGGCCACTCGCATGTCCGGCCAACCGCGACTCTTGGAAATAGCCTAGGGTGGCTTTCCTTTGCGGGGTATCACCATCTTGAGAGACTCCTGGGGAGCTTCTTCAGATGGGACGTGGTGCAGGAGAACGCCGTCGGCATCAAGAAGGTACGAGTCCAACGTGCCCGCAACAATACCAGCCTGCGTACGGCACTCGGCGCCGACAGCAATACCAGCTGTCTGTTCGTGCCCGGTGGCTTGACCGCCCCGCTCCGCTTGGAAGCTCAGCTCTTTGGGCTCGTCAACGATGTGATGACAAAATGGATCGTCCTGCTGTGCCTTTAGCAGCTCCTCTCTGCTAAAGACGGTACCGGCGGACGTGACAGGGTCTACCAGATATGCGTCCTCACCCGAGGCTGTCGATTCGAAAGTCACTTCGCCATAGGAGTTCGCGCCTTTCGACCCTTTGGAGACTGAGGGCCCGGGGTCTACTTGATGCGATTGCTCTAGGGAGTGGCGGACACAAGTGTCGGACGCCGAAACGGGGGCACGCGACAAGGCGTCAGCCACGACGTGTTCGAACTTCCTTTTCGGTAGCGCACGACAAAGTTGTACCGCTGCGAAGTCGACGCCCAGCGCGCGAGGCCGCTCGAGGGCTCGCGCAAGCGCATAAGCCAGGTGAGTGCCATGTGGTCAGCTTCCACCACGAATGGCACGCCGTCCACATAGCAGTCGAACTTCCGGAGAGCAAAAACTATAGCGAGACATTCCCTTTTTGTGATGCTATAGTTACGCTCGGCGGCGTAAAGTGACCGGCATGCAAAGCGACTGGCCGGAGAACGCTGTCGTGCTCCTGAAGGAGTACCACGCCGAGACCCAGGTCGCTCGCATCCGCTTGGACAACGGACTCCCTGTTCAGGTCGGGCAGCTCTAACTCGGCTGTGGCCACAAGAGCTTCAGAAAGCGCCTTGAAGGCTCGCTCTCTTTCTGGCTCCCAGCGCCATCGTGCCGACTTTTAGGGGCGAAGCTCCTTATGGCGTGGCTTGGGCGTCCCTCGTATGTAACCACCAGTGGCACATACCCGAAATAGGTATAATACTTGACCTCCAAGGTGGTACCAGTGAGAGATTTCTTCTGTGCGTTGTTCAACAATAAAAAATAGTGCTCAATGTACATGCCAATGGCTGCTAATGAAAATGAGAGACATGAGCATTCGGCTTTTAGTCAACGCGCACGCTGCGATCCCCATTAGCAGCCATTGGCATGTACATTGAGCACTATCGGACAAGAAAGGGATGCTACATTATACTCGCTGGGTGTAACCTCCTTAGCTTTAGAAAGGTTTAGCGAGCGTTGAGCCGCAGTGGCATGAATACAATGAACTTGTATATACCATGAATGAACTCAAGGTGGTTAAAAATGAGAAGTAGATACGAAGCGCAAGCCGTAAGAAAGTAAAAGCCGAATTCTCCTGTCTCTCATTTCTCATTAGCAGCCATTGGCATGTAAATTGAGCCCTATCTGACAGGGAAAGGTTGCTACGTTATACTCGCTGGGCGTAACCTCCTTGGTTTTCGAAAGGTTTAGCGAGCGTTTGGTCGCAGTGCCATGAATACAGTGAACTAGAATATACCATGAACTCGAGGTGGTTAAAGGTGGGAAGTGGACCCAAAGCGCAGGCCGTAAGAAAGCGTGCGTGTGCCACCTCTCGTTTAGTCCTTGGAATGTCCGCTGGATGGCGGTGCTTCTATATGGGGAATATATGGTAAAAAGATGCGAGATGGTGGGACTTGGAGTGTTGAATAGATGAACGAACGGACACACAAACAGATGCATGGATGGACGCATGAACGGACGCAGGGGCGGATGCACGAAAGAACGCAGGGACGGGCGCACAAACAGACGCATGGACGGTCACACAGACGGACGCATAGGACGGACGAATGCTTCGCCCCACTCTCCATCATTCACTCCGTGGATATGCTGCCATCTTTTTGAAGAGTGCAGTCAAGGGCGCTTGGAGGGCCGCACAGTTTGGGATGAACTGTCAATAGTAGTTCACCATGCCCAAAAAGCACCTCAGGCCCTGAGTGTTTGCCGGGGTAGGGTACTCCACAATGGCACGTATCTTCTCCTCGCACGGCAGAACACGACCGCTCTGAATGGTAAAGCCTAATAGTGAAATGCTAGTCTCAGTTATTTGAGCTTTCTTCGGGTTCAAAGTCAACCCGGCGGCACGCAATTTCCCGAGGACATCCTAGAAGTAGTGAAGGTGTTCCTCGAACGTTCGAGAGAAGATGACGATGTCGTCGAGGTACACCATGGCGTGTTGCCATTTAGCGTCCCCTAGAACGCGGTCTATGAATCTCTGGAACGTAGCTGCAGCTCTAGAACAGCCAAACAGCATGCGGGTAAACTCGTACAAACCTCTTTGAGAGGTGAACGCAGTTTTCTCCGCGTCAGCCGGCTCCATCTGAACCTGTAGGTAACTGCGGCTGGCATCCAAGGTGCTGAAGTAGCAAGCACCACCTAGAGCAGCCACGATCGAGTCAACGTTAGGCAAGGATAAGCATCCTTCCTCGTGACCTCGTTCAGCTGGCGGTAGTCCACACAGAGCCAATGAGAGCCGTCTCTTTTGAGGACCATTACCACCGGCGAACCCCAAGGACTGTTTGGGCGTTGGACAACTCGGGTCTCAATCAACTCATTCAGTGCCTGGACAATTGCTTTCTTCTTTGCTGCACTAACGGGACTAGGATTGTATTTCTACGGCTGTGCGTCGCCTGTGTCAATCCGGTGCCTCACCAGAGAGGTGCAACCCGGGCGTTCTGTTAACGTGTCGCTGAAGCTTGTCAACAGCGACGACAGGTGTGCTTTCTCGTGTTTCGACAAGCTGTCCGGCCAAGGTGGCAGCGAGCCCTTCGAGTTGCTGCTTAGCAGGGGGGGCCACCGGCATAGCCGAGACTTCGTTCACCGCGGCAGCATTATGCTCGTGGGAAAGCTGTACGCACGGACCGTTTTTCGCTGCGCCGGCCGAAGGACCAGTCTTGGCGTCGGAGGGGGAGACGCGGGCCGCGGGGGCAATGCTTGGTCTCCATTCCTCCTCGTGGCGTCCGGTGACTTACTGGCAGCCGAGACCACGGGAGGTGCAGCGACAGGCCGTAGGGCGCCGCAAGGGTCGTCCCTGTGGCCTCTGCTTGCGACGTCAATCACGATACCTGTAAGCGCGAGAAAGTCGCGACCGAGAATCGCAGGCACGGAAAGACCAGGGAGAAGCGCTGTCCGCGTGCGCGAATCTCCCAACGCACAACCAACCGCGCAGCGCCGCACGAGGTGGCGGTACCGCTGGCGAGGTGAAAGGCAGTGTCGCAAGCTCGAATGCAGACAGAGCGGTCGCGGAAATGAGCCCTAACCTCTTCGCCGAACAGCGAGATAGAAGCCCCGCTATCCAGCAATGCCGCAAACTCTCGACCAGTGATCGTAAGGGCGATGAACGGCGCCGGCGTGGCTGGAATGTCATGGCTAGCTCGACACGCCATCGGTGCCAGAGGTTGTGCACACTCCCGTGCTCTCTTACTGCTGCAGCAGCCGGCAAGGGGGAGCTCACAGACGGCTCACCCCATTTCTCGACGGGTGAGGAGGCCCTTGTTTTGGTTGGGGCGCGTTGCACTCACGTGCGGTGTGACCACGCTCACGGCAACGAAAGCAGACAATGCCTTTTCCTCCAACAGGGGGGGGGATTTTGGCGATCCTTTCGAGCTACGAGGTGTCCGTTCGCTAGCCGCAGTGGGGGCTCCGTGATGAATCCCCTCGTGCACTGGAGCACGGGGTTTCCATTTTTGTTCACGCTTCCGGGCAACGGAGGCACCCGGCCGTACGAGTACGGGTGCAGAGCGCGGGGCGACACGTCGAGCGCGTCTCGGTCTCTCGCGGCAGAGGCCGCCTCATGGTTCGGGGAGCACCAGTGTGACGAGTCACGACCAGCCCACGCGCAACGAGGCTCGAAAGACGCGGGCGGCGAGGGTGGTGGGCGATAGGCTCGCGCCGCCAGAATGTCGCCCTGAATACGCTTCGCATCGGATGCCAGCTCGTTTAGGTTACGATAACGGGCGCTCCGAAGGTAAGGAGCGGATGAATGAGCCTGGCGTATAGCTCGCTCCACCTCCTCGGCGTCTGATGCCGTAGGATCGGCAAGGAGGTAGAGCTCCTGCAAAGCCCGAACGTACTCGAGAAAAGATTCGTCGGGATGCCGTGTGCGAAGCTCTAACTCGCGACGCATGCGGCGCTCGTATTCAGGAGGAAGGAATTCACTACGAAAAAGCGCCCTAAACTCCTCCATCAAGCGAGCTTTGTGGCCGACGAGCCGGTACCACCTCGCCGCTCGGGCTGTCAGCGACACGGGCAAAACAGAGCCATGCATAACTCTGTCGCTCAGCCAAGTAACCTGCCGATGGTGGTGCAGCACCTCGGGGTACTCCGTGGTACTGATGCGGTTCGAATAACAGCTGTACTCCGGCAGAGGTACCCTTAAGCTACTCGTAATGCTTGGCTGAGGGGACTTGGGGTCTCGCTTTAAAGAACAAGGCTGCGAACGCACTGCTTCCAACAGAAAGTTTGGGAGCTGTGCCGCAGTTGCGTGCCGCGGTGACTGCTCCGAGGCGGGCGCGGCTGTAACAGGTGCGCGCGCCTGTTCCCCAACATGCGCGTTTGACCAAAAAGGGCCAGTACATGGCATGGAGAAGGGTAGGGTTTGCGCTCCAACTGGTGCTTAAGGCCTCACGCGACTGGCTAACGGGTCCACAGCGGAGCACGGTGGCCAACGCCTGTCAAAAGCGTAGCCTGCGCGAGTCTCAGGCCAGCGAGCGTCATTGAACGCGGTGACGTTGTCGGTTAAGCGAGCAGGCTCGCGAACGACATCGTCAACCCTTCGCGCTCGCGACCACGACGGGTCAGTAAGCGCGTTCCCGCCAACACCTGAGTTCCCCCGGTAAGAAGGACTGGGTACGGCGATTGAAGCTGTCAACCGTGCTGCTGACAGGGAAAGGCCAGCGAGCGGAGACTGTGCCGGGGACGGGCCCGTAAGCGCGTGAGTCTGGAACAGCTGATACAGCCCGTTACTGGCTTGGCCATGACTATGGTCCTAATTTAAGCGACTCGCATCACCGTAGGGGGCCCCGAAAAAGGGATCTCTCCAGGTGAACGAAAGCAGAGGGTCGCCGAGAGGGCCGTATCCCGTGCTGTTGCAGCCGTCCGCCTCGAACGAGATCAAGTCCGTCGCCACAGGATCGAACAGGAGTGAGCGCCACGAAGTGGTCTGCTCTGAAGCCAGGCCAAAACCAAGTTGGGCGTCAGTTATGTGGAGATAGGTGTGCACAAGGCTTACCCACTATGCGCAACCATGTAGGGATGCGACGTCCTCCACTGCCGCTGCGTGCGAAGACGTTGCGGCCGGATTCGTCGTTTTCTTCGGCACGGCGCAGAAACCACGCACGAGGCAGGGTAACAACAACAACGGGTTTATTAACCCAAGATGCAGCACAGTGCGACACTCACGGGCTTGCAGGCCGTATAGGGAACTCCGCATGACCGAGCAAGTACGCCTGCCTAGGGCGCTACGACTCCCACGCAAGGTCCGAAGTCGATCGCTCGAACGAGAAGCCACCTGCTAAGCAGCCCGTCAACTTCTCGTGGAGGCCTGAGAGCATCTGTCGCGACGAGCGATTTTTCGGGCGCAACACTGCTCGTAGGAGAGGAGGATGTCACGCGCGCCCAATGGGAAATGGCGCTGCGTTGTGACGTAGGCCCGCGCAGCGCACCAGCGTAGCGTGCCCGGACATGCCAGCGCAGGAAGATGCCGACGGTTGACTGGCCCAGACCAAGAGGCGCCCTAGCAGCCATCTTGGCGGATGCCGGTGCTTATGGGCGCCCGGGCTATGCTGTTGGCGCGCGTGCGGCAGCTGGGAACGAGGAGCCAGGTAGGAGGGTGCTGTCGATTCTCACAAGTTCACCCGTTCTAGCTAAAGTCTACTTTTCAACTGGGCGTCACAGTATATATATATATATATATAAATATATATATATATATATATATATATATTGTAATGACGAAAACCGAAACTGGAACTCTCTCTGGCACAGACTCGCTTGCTAGAGAGGAAGACGAAGTTAGAATAAGAACAGCCGGCCTGCAGCAAAGGCGTTGTCTCTTATTTCTCCGCGTTACAATGGCGCAGTCGACAGGATGAAGACGTCTTACGTCCCGGCTTCGTCACCCAGGATAACCGCCGACGTGTAGCCGCGGTAAGCGTCGCTTGAGGACGGCGTCAAGGCCTCCTCGGCGGCTCCAGCACCCGTTCCCGGTACCAGTTCACGATAAGGAACGCCGTCACGCTTCTTCGCTGATGGAACCCGCAAGGCGTCCGTCGCGGCCAGCATCGATCCCAGCACCGACGGATGGCGTCCAGGCCTCCGTTGTGGTTTCGGAGAACTTGCCCAGGGGCGCGACACGTCACGGCAACCATGCGCACGGGCCTCTCTCACCTAGGGATGGCGTGCATGCCTCCTCCATACCTGGCAACCTGTCGGCGCTTCAAGCACCCACCGTGTACGGCGTCGAGGCCTACCCGGCGGCGCAACACCGCTTCATCTACGCCACAGTACCAGGTCACAACTCATCACACGGGTTCCGCTTGTCTGGGAACGTCGTTGACGCTTCCAGCGCCCTGGAACCCATGTCCACGAATCCGACCACAGCTGGATTTCCAAGGGACGCCGTCCACGCGTCCTTGGTCAGGAATTGTACCACCTCGAGTACCGCAGTCACTGTATCCTCCGCAGAGGCGGGCCTTGGCTCTTCGTGCGGATCACACGACAGCGCAGCGGAGCTGCAGCATACCATCGCGCAACTCCGCGTCACGACCAACGCCCTCATAGCGTCGAGCTCCAAGCTATGTCCTGCCATCTTGCCAACATTGTGCGCACTCAATGCCATGTTGGCTGCGGCCGCCGCGCAAAACTTCGAGGTAAGCTCGCCCGAGAACCGTCGCAATCTCCGGCGTTCTCTCGCGGAGGTATCGGAGCAAGTGAACTGCTTGGCGGGGGCACATTTCGGAGTTCTGCCCGCCGTCCCGCCATCGCCGATTTCCTTCGCGCTACCGGAATTTCGCGGCTTCCAGGACGACGCCGAGGAATGGGTGGCAACCGTCAACGCTCTCGGAACGACTGAAGAGCAGAAGTGGGACATGGCCATAGATCGCCTGCGGGATGCTGCCGCAGCATGGCACAGGTACGAAGGCGTCGGGCAGCAGTCCTGGGCAGAATGGAGTGCAGCCCTGATTGCCGCTTTCGGACGGATTTCCTGTGACTCCAGCAAGTCCAGCTCGATCTTCCCCGAGGCCGAGGATGGAGCCCAGGCAGCGCCCCGCCTCGAGGCTGCAATCGTTCGTTGCAGCTCGTCAACGGAATGCTGCCAGGAGTTCCCTGCTGCTAACCCTGACCGAAGTGGCTGGAATCCTACACTACAGGTCCCGGACTCTGCATCGGTATTCGACCTGAAAATACCGCCACCAGACCTTCGTCCGGAGATACGGCCCTCGCGCTCGTCGTCTGAGGACATCGAGGCACTCAATCCTATTGTATTAGACACAACTGAACCCTACCAGACCACGATCATGCTCAGCCACGCAGACACTCGGCTACCAAGGAACGTTTCCTTCGAGAAAGCCCAGATACCTAGCTACGCTGAGGCCACTGCCATCGAGAACTTGCCGAGGACCAGCCCTCCTGCTGTTTCCTCCCAGTATACGATGTTTGCACATGACAGTTCGCCAGAAGCCACCGGCTCGACTACGTCTGGGAGTTCTGCTGTGGTATTTATGCCCAACCATGAGCTGCGTCCCATCTCATTTCAAGAAATGGCCCAAACGTCATCATGGCTGCCTCGCAGAGCATCCCGCTGCAGTTCAGTCCACCAGCGACGGTGGGACAAACACCAGCGTTTCCAGGTTACTCTGCGACCTTGCCGGAACAGTCAGGGCCGTCCACCTGAACTGCATTCTACGAGTTGTCAGGAAACGTTGCACCATGGTCGAGACCGACCACGACGATGTAGCCAACCTCGCCCACCTGAAGCACTGTCAACTGCTGCAGCTAGCCTTACCTACCAGAACATTGTCGTTTGGCCCAACGACAATGCTAGCAGTCATGGCCGAGTGTAATGACGAAAACCGAAACTGGAACTCTCTCTGGCACAGACTCGCTTGCTAGAGAGGAAGACGAAGTTAGAATAAGAACAGCCGGCCTGCAGCAAAGGCGTTGTCTCTTATTTCTCCGCGTTACAATATATATATATATTGTTACGCATGCCTTGGAAGAAAACGAAGTTGGGTGAACATGCTGACTGCCCCAAGCTGGAGGAAGAAAGAAGACGACGAGACTGCAATCATCAAGCTGTTGGCCGCTCCGGCGCTTCTGTTCGCGACCAAAATAAACGGCCCCCATCATCCGTATACGTCCTGGTCCTCCTTGTGCGTAAGAGATTGGTGGAAGTACTGGGTAAGAAAAGCCCAACGACGGGAGCTTCACTACCTGGACTACGCCACAGCCGCCGCCTTGCCGGACTCCCGCCTGCGCCGATCGTAATGGCCCACGATCATAATGGCCCAAGATCAGCCATCTAACGCTTCAAGGCCAACTCCAATGGGTTCCGTGCCCTACTATCGAGTCCCGTCAACCTTTGGAGGAAAATCGGGAGAGGATGTCAACGCTTGGCTCGTCCAGTACAAGCGAGTCAGCAAGTCCAACGGCTGGGATGCCGCCGCTCAGCTCAGCAATGCGGTCTTTTGCCTTACGGATACTGCGCTCGTGTGGTACGAAAACCACGAGGACACACTGACGACGTGGGACGTTTTTGTTGCAGAGCTGAAAGCGTGTTTCGGCGACTCGAGCGTCAAAAGGAAGCGGGCAGAGCAGACATTGTCTCAACGCGCGCAGCTTCCAGGTGAGACATGTAGCACGTATATAGAGGATGAGCTGAAGCTCTGCAAGGCGGTCAATGATCAGATGTCAGAAGACGACAAAGTAGGGCATTTGCTGAAAGGCATAGCCGAAGATGTATATAATTTTCTACTCGGAAAAGAGCACCTGAGCTCGGTGTCCGACGTGATTCGACATTGCCGAACTTTCGAACAGCTGAAAATGCGCAGGATTGCTCCAAAGTTCGGCCGGCTCACAAATGTTACGACGGTTGCCAGCATCGACACGAGCACCTGCCCAGACCTGTCGTCGACGATTCGAGAGATTGTTCGCGAAGAACTTTTTCGCTATAGAGAACAGACGCATTCAGCAGTTGGTCACCATTCTGTGCACGACCAACATTCGGTATATGTGCCACGTGAGGCTGTGACTGCGCCGCCGCCTTCTACGACCCCTTGGCAATCGATGGTTAGTGCAGCAGCTCTTGAGTACAGCGCACCCCCTCAGCCAAGGAGAGCACCACGGTTGCCAGCTCCTCGCCATGACCGACGCCCCCAGCGTCCGCCTTCTTTGCGACGCCCAGTCTATCCCTATGATATACGGAACGAACCGACCCACTCTGCCAGAGAAGACGATGTTCGATTTATCGACGAACAGAGTTTCGATCTCTCCCAGTTTGCTACTCCTGTGGTGTACCAGGACATATTTCGCGATTTTGCAACCGTCGACGTGTAGCCCCACGGTATGGCTACCCACCACACTTTGCACGGCCTTCCGAACGACTTCGCGATGACCCGCGAGCAACGTACTATGGCCCACCACAACACTTCACACGATCGTCTGATCGACCGTACGATGACCCTAATGCAAAAAAAAGTTCGCGAAGAACTTTTTCGCTATAGAGAACAGACGCATTCAGCAGTTGGTCACCATTCTGTGCACGTTCAACATTCGGTATATGTGCCACGTGAGGCTGTGACTGCGCCGCCGCCTTCTACGACCCCTTGGCAATCGATGGTTAGTGCAGCAGCTGTTGAGTACAGCGCACCCCCTCAGCCAAGGAGAGCACCACAGTTGCCAGCTCCTCGCCATGACCGACGCCCCCAGCGTCCGCCTTCTTCGCGACGCCCAGTCTATCCCTATGATATACGGAACGAACCGACCCACTCTGCCAGAGAAGACGATGTTCGATTCATCGACGAACAAAGAGAGTTTCGACCTCTCCCAGTTTGCTACTCCTGTGGTGTACCAGGACATATTTCGCGATTTTGCAACCGTCGACGTGTAGCCCCACGGTATGGCTACCCACCACACTTTGCACGGCCTTCCGAACGACTTCGCGATGACCCGCGAGCAACGTACTATGGCCCACCACAACACTTCACACGATCGTCTGATCGACCGTACGATGACCCTAATGCAACACACCTGCTGCCTCGTGACGACTACTGGACACGCAGCTTCCGGAACCACTCCCCTACATCTGACAGGAGCTTGACGCCTCCACCGCCTCGTGTTCCCCGTTCTCCTTCACCACGGCGCCGCAACACGTCTCCTTTGCCACAGGAAAACTAGCAAGCGCGGCCGATGGAGGTGAGGTCGCCGGAGACGTGCTAATATCAGAAATACCTCCTGTATTGATGCTCAAGAACAAAGTACGTGTTTTTGTTGACGGTGTGCCTGGGATGGCTTTGGTGGATACGGGGGCAACCATTTCGGTCATGAGTGCGTGTTTTAAAGATACCTTGGGGCGGAAGATATTATTTAGGTGGAATCAAGCTGCGAAGTTTTGCGGAGGGAGTGGTGAGGCACTGCATCCTGTTGGTGTGTGTCAAGCTAACGTAATTTTTGGAGGCCGTGTTATCCCAACGGAGTTCGTGATTATTCCGCAGGCGACACATGATGTTATTTTGGGTATGAACTTTTTGAGGGAGTATGGTGCGACTGTCGACTGCCGCACAGGGACAATAGTCTTGAGTGATCATGTTCCGCCAGCACTCTTGGAAAACCCTGTGGATGGTGAGACGGCATTGTGTGTCTGTGGCGACACTATCATACCACCGTTATCAACCGTTCGTGTACCTGTTGGTTGCAGCGACAGCTATTCCGCCAGCTTTGATGCCAACGTAGAGCCAGTGTACACCAACTGCATGAAAAAGAATGTGTTGATCCCACATTGTGTGGTGTCGATCAGACGTGGACGCGCTGGTTTATGGACTGTCAATTGCTCTACAGAACCCGTGATGTTACCAGATGGTCTAAAGTTAGCCGTCGTGAGTGGACAACACGAGGCCTTACTGGTGACCGAGCTTAGAGATGCGCCGGAAGAGCATCGTAGTCATAGTTTCGAAACGGCTCTTCTGTCAATGGTGAATAAGTCGCTGAGCACAAGTGAACGCCGAACATTGGTCAATGTACTTTCGAAGCACGTCTCTGCATTCGACTTTGCGCAGAAAGACAAAGCGCCCCTAATCCCTGCTTCTCGGACATGTCACACTATCAACACGGGTTTGGCCAATCCGATTAGACAAAAGCCATACCGTGTTTCGCCATCCGAGCGGCGGATTATTAATGAGCAGGTGAACGAAATGATTGAAAACGGTATCATTCAAGAGTCGGTAAGTCCATGGGCAGCTCCAGTAATTCTCGTTAAAAAGAAAGACGGATCCTGGAGATTTTGCGTCGATTATCGCCGATTGAATGCTGTAACAAAAAAAGACGTGTACCCACTTCCACGTATTGATGATGCCATAGACTGTCTGCATTCGGCCTCTTACTTTTTCTCTGTAGACTTAAGATCGGGCTACTGGCAAATTCCCATGCATCCTGAAGATAAAGAAAAGACAGCCTTTGTAACACCTGACGGCCTTTTTGAATTCAACGTGATGCCATTTGGACTGTGCAACGCGCCGGCGACGTTCGAGCGATTTATGGACACTGTTCTTCATGGCTTGAAGGGGAGCATTTGCATGTGCTATCTCGACGACGTCGTCATCTTTGGCCGCACCTTCAGCGAACACAATTCACGTCTGGATACTGTACTGACTTGCATAAGAAACGCTGGCCTTGTTCTTAACTCAAAGAAATGCCACTTCGGAGACCGACAAACCCTTATTCTCGGGCACCTAGTCGATCAGGAGGGCATCCGTCCAGATCCCCAGAAGACAGCAGCCGTTGAAGCATTCAATGTGCCGCGCTCTGTGAAGGAGCTCCGCAGATTTTTGGGGCTTTGCTCCTATTTTCGCCGCTTTATACCCAAATTTGCCGATGTCGCGTATCCGCTGACATGTTTGCTACGGAAGAATACTCCCTTCGAGTGGACTCCGGAGTGCGACTCCTCTTTTCGTCAACTGAAGTTCCTCCTGACGTCGCGGCCTGTTCTTCAACACTTCAACCCATCAGCTCCAACCGAACTGCACACAGATGCCAGCGGCATAGAAATTGGTGCCGTCCTAGTTCAACGCTATGGTAAACGCGAGCACGTGATTGCATACGCAAGTCGCTCCTTGAGTAGGCCCGAACAGAATTACACTGTCACAGAACAAGAATGCCTCGCGGTAGTATTTGCGATTCAGCTGTTTCGGTCTTACTTATACGGACGCCCTTTTACAGTTGTCACCGACCACCACTCATTGTGTTGGCTCATCAACCTTCGGGATCCTTGCGGCCGTCTAGCGCGCTCGGCACTTCGGCTCCAAGAGTATAACTTCATAGTCTCGTACAAAAGTGGTCGACGACACGCCGACGAAGATTGCCTTTCGCGCATGCCACTGAGCACTACAGAGTGTGACGCCGATGACCTCGATCACCTCGTAGCTTTTCTGTCACCGAAGTTTCCCGACCTCAGTACTTTCAAAGATGAACAGCGAAAGGACACCAGGCTATCATCGCTTTGGACAGCTCCTACGGCATGCCATTTCTGTGTACGCAACGGACTCCTATATAAGAAGAACTTTTCCAGCACTGTTGCACGTTTCCTCCTGGTAGTGCCAGAAACCCTTCGGACAGCGATTTTAGGTGTGATGCACGATGATCCTACGTCCGGACATTTAGGTTCTGCGCGGACGCTTTACCGTGCTAAGGAACGCTTTTATTGGCCAGGAATGCAACAGTCAGTCGAGGCGTATGTGGCCAGCTGCACACAGTGTCAACGCCACAAACGCCCGTCTACTGCTCCGGCTGGTTTTCTACAGCCTTTGCCACCTCCAAGCACACCTTTCCAACAGGTGGGCATTGACCTCCTGGGCCCTTTTCCAAAGTCGGCTAAGGGCAATCGCTGGATAATTGTATGTGTCGATTACCTCACGCGCTACTGCGAGACGGCGGCCATAGCAACCGCAACTGCCAGCGACGTCTCTGTGTTCCTGCTGCAGCACGTTATCCTCCGACATGGCCCACCTCAGGTGATCATCAGTGATCGTGGGCGACAATTTACGGCAGACATAGTAGAAGAGCTGCTTCGATTGAGTGAGTCCCGCCTTCGTCACTCGTCGCCATACCATCCGCAAACAAATGGGCTCACGGAGCGTACCAACTGAACAATTGTAAACATGCTCTCTATGTATGTGGCATCCGACCACAAGAACTGGGATGACGTGCTACCATTTATAACGTACGCGTTCAATACCGCTAAGCACGAGACAACAGGCTATAGCCCCTTTTTCTTGATGTACGCACGACCGCCACGGCACACACTCGACACAGTTTTGCCATTCTCGGCGCACGAGAACCTCTCAGTCACCGAAATCCTCTGCCTTGCAGAAGAAGCGCGTCGTATTGCTCGTCTACGCACTTTGGCATCACAGGAAAAATCGAAGGTACGCTATGACGTCCGCCACCGGCCTGTAACTTACCACCCAGGCGACTTAGTGTGGCTGTGGACTCCGGTACGAAGACGCGGGTTATGCCAAAAGTTCTTAGCCACATACGACGGACCGTTTGTCATCCTCGACAAAATCATGGAAGTCACATACACAATAGCTCGCCTCACGAGAAGTGGTAAAAGAGCCGCTAAAACTCAAGCAGTCCATGTCGTTAGACTGAAGTTGTACACACCAAGGTGAATCGGTTACCTCGCCCGGCGGGCTTCGTCTGCGAGGGGAGGAATGTTACGCATGCCTTGGAAGAAAACGAAGATGGGTGAACATGCTGACTGCCCCAAGCTGGAGGAAGAAAGAAGACGACGAGACTGCAATCATCAACCTGTTGGCCGCTCCGGCGCTTCTCTTCGCGACCAAAATAAACGGCCTCCTTCAGCCGTATACGTCCTGGTCCTCCTTGTGCGTAACGATATATATATATATATATATATTGTTATGGCGTTTATTAGCAGGCACACAGCGAGCATACACAATGGCGACAGTAACGGTCAAGCACGGACTCTCTGCGTGAGCGGCGTCCTTTTTGGGTAGACCCATTATACAACACTTGAGAGTTTGACCCACTTCAGTGTTCGGCGGCTTCTCTACAATTACCCCGGGGTCGAAGAGAGAGCCACCTGGCGACCTAACAGCTTGTCACTACGAGCGGGTCATAGTAAGCCTTCAGGCGCTCCACGTTGACTATGTCGCGCCCGCGACGGCACATGTCCGAAAATTGTTCGATTGGCTCGACAAGATAGTTGACTGGAGATGTGCACTCGATCACACGGTAGGGACCTTCATATTTCCGGAGTAGTTCTGAAGAAAGGCCAGCCACAGAGGTTGGGATTGAGAGCCATACAAGGGAACCAGGAAGGAACGTTGGTTCAGAAGTGGCAGAGCCATCACGAATACTCTTCTGCTGCTCTTGGTCATGCGTCGTAAATGTCTTGGCCAGCTCGCGACACTCTTCAGCAAGCCTGGCTGTCTCGGAAATAGGTGCACACTCAGATGGATCCGGCGTGTACGGGAGTATCGTGTCGATGGTGTGTGACGGGTGCCTTCCGTACAGCAAGAAGAAAGGTGAAAAACCAGTCGTGCTCTGAGGGGCGGTGTTGTAGGCGTAGGTGACGAAGGCCAGTATAGTATCCCAATTCGTGTGGTTGGCGGCGACGTACATCGAAAGCATGTCGCCGAGGGTGCGGTTAAAGCTTTCGGTCAGACCATTCGTCTGCGGGTGGTAAGCAGTTGTTTTGCGGTGGACAGAATGGCACTCCGTGAGAATGGCTTCGACGACTGCTGACAAGAAGACACGGCCTCGATCACTGAGAAGCTCCTGAGGTGGACCGTGCCGCAGTATGAATTGATGCAGTAGGAAGGACGCAACATCACGCGCAGTAGCCGCAGGGATAGCGGCGGTTTCGGCGTATCGCGTTAAATGGTCTACGGCGACGATGGCCCAGCGGTTACCAGCTGACGTTAGAGGAAGTGGTCCATACAAATCGATACCTATGCGCCCAAACGGACGCTCAGCGCAAGGTAACGGTTGCAGATTGGCTGGCAAAATATGTGCTGACGGTTTGCGGCGTTGGCAAGCGAAGCAGAAGTGAACGAACTGCTGCACGTAGCGGTACATCCCGTGCCAGAAGTAGCATTGTCGAATGCGATGGTAGGTTTTGAATACCCCAGAGTGCGCGCATTGCGGATCAGAATGGAAGGATTCACATATCTCTGACCGCAGACTGCGGGGTATCACGAGTAACCACTGCCGGCCATCGGCATCGTAATTGCGTTGGTGTAGAAGGCCGTCACGGATGGCGAAATGGCGAGCTTGACGACGCAAGGCACGCGAGGATGGCGTTGCGGATGGATCAGAGAGCTGATCCAATTATCCTTTCACTGTTCGGTAGCGATGATGTCAACATCAATGGCAGAAACAGCAGCCGAGGATACTGAGCAGAGCACATCACCTTCAGGCAGAGGGGAGGGCGAGAGGGCGTCAGCGTCAGCATGCTGGCGTCCGTTGCGGTACAGCACGTGGATTTCGTAGTCTTCTGAGCGAAGAGCCCAACGAGCGAGACGGCCTGAGGGATCCTTCAATGATGAAAGCCAGCATAGTGCATGATGGTCGGTGACGACGTCGAATGGGCGACCATACAAATAAGGTCGAAACTTTGTAAGAGCCAAGACACTGTTTGAAAGAGCCCGGCACTCTTTTTCCGTGACGGTGTAGTTTGTCTCGGCTCTCATGAGCGTACGGCTTGCATATGCCACAACATAATCAGGGAACCCGGGTTTGCGCTGCGCCAGGACTGCGCTGAGGCCTGCACCGCTAGCACCCGTGTGCACCTCCGTTGGTGCCGTAGGGTCGTAGTGGCGTAGAATGGGAGGAGACGTCAACGAATAGCGGAGCTTCGCGGAGGCGTCGTCGCACTCGGACGACCACGAAATGAGGGGCCTGCTAATTCCAAGGACCTTCTTCAGCGGTGATATGATCGTGGCGAAATTTCGTATGAAGCGTCGGAAGTATGAGCACAGGCCTACGAAACTACGCAGTTTTTTACGGACGCAGGTTTGGGGAATTCAGCACCAGCCCGAAGCTTGGCTGGGTCAGGAAGAATGCCATCCTTAGACACAACGTACCCTAGGATGGTGAGTTGCCGTGCTGCAAAGTGGCACTTGTTCAGATTTAGTTCCAAGCCGGCATTGCTCACACGTGCGAAAACTTCTTTCAGACGTTGGAGATTTGTGGAGAAATTTGGGGCGAACACAACAACGTCATCGAGGTAACACAAGCACTTGTGCCATTTCAAGTTGCGCAGAACGGTGTCCATCATGCGCTCAAAGGTCGCAGGTGCTATACATAGACCATACGGCATGACGTTGAGTTCGTACAGGTCGTCGGGTGTCATGAACGCAGTCTTCGGTCGAGCGTCATCAGCCATGGGTACTTGCCAGTACCCCAAGCGCAGGTCGAGAGAAGAAAAAATTCGGCTCCGTGAAGGCTGTCAATCGCGTCATCGATGCGCGGCAGTGGGTAAACATTCTTGCAAGTGATCTTATTGAGCCGTCTGTAGTCCACACAGAACTGCACAGAATTATCTTTCTTCTCAACAAGAACAACAGGAGACGCCCATGGACTGTTCGAGGGACGAATAACGTCACGTCTGAGCATGTCATCAACCTGCTCAGTAATTTCCCGACGTTCAGCAGGCGACACGCTGTAGGGACGTTGCCGTAATGGTGGATGGGCACCAGTGTCGATACGATGTGTAATAGTGGATGCGCGACCGAGAGAACTTCGCCCGACATCGAAAGAAGAATGATATTCTCGCAGCAGGTCCAGAAGCTGGGAACGCTGTACCGACGTAAGATTGTCTTCGATGTAGAGGCCAGATACATCAGGAGATGATGAATCATAAGTGGAAACAGCACTGACGGTACGCGAATTGGGACAACGCGAGTCATCAGGTACGTCCAGGACTTGTGTGTTATCTATTGGTTCCACTCTGCCGAGACATTCCCCTCGAACTAAGGTAACAGTGCACGGGGATGGGTTGGTCACAAAAATAGCGGCGTTGCTCTCAATGATTTGCACGGTCGCGAAAGGTACTAGCAACCTTTTCATTCGGCAAGCACGGTCGGATGGCGAAACGAGTGCAATTGTGTCGGAGAGTCCAGCGCAGCGGACAGATACACCCATCGCCGAGCTTGGAGGCACTATGGTATTGTCTTTCACGAGAATCATGCTCAGTTTCGAGGGACTGTCTTCCGGCGTAAAAATGCGAGAAGGGTGAGAGTTCAATTTAGGCAGCGGCATAATAGATGACAGCGTCTTTGCGGGAGAGAAAATCCCACCCCAGGATAACATCATGAGAGCATGCAGGAATGATGATGAATTTGGCGACATACAGAACGTCCTGAACGACAACGCGTGCTGTGCAGCCTGCTGTAGGATTAATACGATGTGAGCTAGCGGTACGAAGGGACAGTCCAGAAATCGGCGTCGTCACTTTTCGTAGCAAGCGGCAAAAGTTTGCTTCCATAACGGATACTGCAGCTCTAGTCTCAATAAGAGCAGATGCATGAACACCGTCCACAAGCACGTCTATGACATTAAATGGGCGGCTCTGAGGGCTTTCACATTGCAATAGCATCGCAGTCCTCGCCTCGGGGACTGCGATGACTAGTTTTCCCGCTCATGAGTAGCCGAACTTGGCCTCATGGGGGACAGAGAACGACGTCGTGGAGACGGCGACTTCGAGGAGATGGACCTGGGCGAGACTGCGGTGGCATAGACGGTAGTTCGTCGTGATAGGGACGGTTGAGGTGGCCAGCAACAGGCGAAGAAATTGGAGCCCTCTGTACGCGATGGCAATAACGGGCTACGTGACCGGCGTAACCGCAGGCAAAGCAGATGGGCCGGTATTCGGGTGTGTGCCATCGGTTCGCTGGGGTAGGTCTTGTCCATGACGCAAGAGCCGATGGACGGAAGGGTGGCTGGAAAGCCTGCAGGGGGTGCTGCACCTGAGTCTGAGAGGTCACGTCAACATACGTAGCCGGCATACCCTCTGGAAAGGGTGGAGGTCGTGTGGCAGCTTCGGCGTAAGTCAGTGGGGCGGGCTGTTGAACGACTGGAGGCGGCCTGGCCAACACCTAGGCGTAGTTTGGGGACGCAGGGGCCGGAAGCTGTTGTGGTTGGTACGCAGGCATGACCTCCGCTATTTCCAGCTCAATTGCTCGGCAGATGGGTGGAAGAATGGTAGTGGCCGATTTTTGAGCAGCCGGTGGGTGGGCAAAGGGCAGGAGAGAGAACTGCCGCGCGATTTCCTCACGTATAAGGACTTGAGGTCTGCCAGCAGTGCCACCTGATCACAGCTCGCCTCCAAGCCTGCAAGCCCTGCATCTCGTGGTGTGGAACGACGGGTCATCGAACGCTGCCGGCGGAGCTCCTTGTAGCTCTGGCACAGCGTGATGACCTCAGCTACTGTGCCTGGGTTTTTGGCAAGCAGCGTCGCGAAGACATCATCGTCAATGCCCTTCATGACGTTCTAGACCTTGTCTGATTCGGACATGCTGTCGTTGGATTTCTTGCACAGGTCCAGGACATCTATGTAACTGGTGAATGATTCACCGGCCTGCTGAGCGCGTTCGCGTAAGCGCTGCTCGGCTTGCAGCTCACGAACGGCAGGGCGGCCAAAAACGTTGGTGATAGCGGTCTTGAAATCCGACCAGGTTGCGAAATCGGACGCGTGGTTGTTGTACCACAAGCTTGCAATGCCCGCAAGGTAGAACACCAAGTTTCTCAACTTGCCGTCCTCGTCCCATTTGTTGGGGACGCTCAAGCGCTCGTAAATGGCGAGCCAGTCCTCCACGTCAGTGCCATCGGCGCCTGAGAAGATGGGTGGATCTCGGAACCTGGGGACACCGGGACAAGGGGGCGGCAATGGGAGGAGGCGTTTGCCGAGAGGCGTCGTGGGACATGGTAGATTGCAGGGTACGTGAGCGCAGTTCCAAGGGCATCGAAGGAGATCGTAGCACTCTCCACCAATTTGTTATGGCGTTTATTAGCAGGTACACAGCGAGTATACACAATGGCGACAGTAACGGCCAAGCACGGACTTTCAGCGCGAGCGGCGTCCTTTTTGGGTAGACCCACTAAGGAACAATTGAGAGTTTGACCCACTTCAGAGTTCGGCGGCTTCTCTACAATATATATATATATATATATATATATATATAATATATATATATATATATATATGACGCTAGATGCGGGAGACGTGGCCTGGCTCATACGCCACGTTTATTCCGTTCTGACTTCTTCCTTGTCTGCTTCTACTAACCATCGCTACCTTCATACGTCACATGATTCCCCTCCCCCCGAAAGAATGCGCGAGCTACAAACTATGAAGCATGAACAAGTGGTGGCTCATCATAGTAAAAAATATCACAAAATAGAGTAGTTCAATGTAACACGGCAGTTCCATGCACTTGCACAAAAACATTCACAGGGAAGGCAGTCCAGTGAGATCTAGGAGACCTCAGGTGGGCGAGGTTGGTTGTTGCGTTCTGGAGAGCATAACCATGCATTCGACGTGGAAAATGATGATGACACAGCCTGGATAATAGCGAAAAACGAACAAGGTTTGGAGTACTTGTAGCGTTGGAAGGTTGGATGTCTAATGCGTTGGATTCTGAGCCGTGGTGGCATTGTATCTATTATGCATGCTTTTTGAGAGATGGTGACGGCTAAATGCCTGTGTGCTGGCGGCATGGAAGAAGTTGCTCCGCGTAATAATGGGCGTTTTCCGTGGTGTTATCGTCTGTGTAACTGCTGGCGCAGAGAGCGTCTGTGGCGATGTTCCTTCATCTGGAAACGTCTTTTTTCTTAAAATGGCCTTTGAATCAAACTTCTTAATTTTTTAAGTTTTTCAAGTTGTGAGCGTGCTTCCGTTGAAGTTTTCATTCGTCGTCGTCTTTTCTTGATTTGGTGATGGTGTCGAGAAAATTGCGGGTGGTCATCGTCGTTGAATAAGGAGACGCTGTCGGTAGTACCAGCATTATTTACGAGTGGGATGCAAGCATGGTTTGTGTAAAAGAAAGCAGAAGATACATTTTCTTTTTTATCGGCGAGACTTGCATACAATAGTGACTCCGTACTGCTTCGACTTTCGGTTGCTCCGGTTCCTGAGGATGACATCACCGCAAACATGGCTTGACGTGGTTCCGATTCCGTCTGTTTGTTTCTTCGCGGGAGAATTGAGCCAAGCGTTCCTGAAGTACAACCGCTTTCGGAATGGCAGTGGCTTGGCAAGTTATTTGGCCGATATTTCAGGTGGTCTGTTGTGTATGCGGCGATATCTTGAGGGGTGCGATGAGAGTAACGAGCACCAGACGAGCTACTTGGCTCAAAACCAGGTGGTGGCTTACGTAAGCAAGATGAAGAGTCAAGTACATTGGGTGCTTGAATATTGTCTTGATTTGTGTATTGCATGGAAGAGGTTAGCGTTGGCGATATTTGTGCAGATGCGGAACCAGGTGGAAGGTTGGGCCTTGTAGAAAAACTGCTGGGATGTCTTTCTATGAGCAGATGACTGACTTCGCCTGACGGGAGTTGTAAACTTCTGGTCCGTGCTCGAATGCGTGAAGGCTGCGTATGACTGTGATTACTGAATTTGAATGCATCGATTTGGCTGGTTGTAACCGAATCTTGATTATAGTCTTGAAACCAGATGATCATTTCTTCTTTTATCTTTTGCCAAGACTCATCGTTCTCGATGATGTGGGTGAGGTAAAACTTGAATGCCTCACCTGATATGTAATCAGTGAAGTTTATGATCATCTCCCGTTCCGACCATGATGCAGCGGCGGCGTGGACCTCGAATAGGTTGAACCAGTCCTGTACGGGTCCGTCGTCCGCTGATCCAGTGTACTTGGGGATGTCGAGGTCAGCCGATGGTTCTGTCATGGTGCCGGTCGTTGTCCTTCTAGGCGATGATTCGGTAGTCAATGTATGGTCACGGTGTCTTCTGGGGAACTGCGTCGATGATGAGTGACTGATGAAGGGGCAGGCAGGTCTCCATTCTGTCGACTCGTGTGACGCTAGATGCGGGAGACGTGGCCTAGCTCATACGCCACGTTTATTCCGTTCTGACTTCTTCCTTGTCTGCTTCTACTAACCATGGCTACCTTCATACGCATATATATATATATATATATATATATATATATATATATATATTGTTACGTTACAACGTAACTGTAAGCTGCAGATAATGGCACACAAGGACGTCAAACTGATTCGAACAACGGCAGTATGACTATTGTTTTTCTCTGCCCGCGCATCTTTGTCCTCTTCTGAACAGCGGCACATACAAGCATGCCAGAATCTGTGTAAATAATACTTGTAGAACTTGTACTAGTGACATTACCCCCTCCCCAAAGAACATCGTCCCGATTTCATACCATAATTGCCAGATGAAAATACGTACGATAAGCAGTACACAAGGGGGTGTTCATAATCACTGCAAGTCTACTCAAGGAAGTGTGACGAATAGTCAGCGTTGGTAAAATGGTTTCATCCTCGAAACATGGACGACGTGTCGCTGTTGTGAACGGCGGAATTGACAAGCCATGTCCTCGTCAAGAACCTCGTAGTTCACTTCGCTGAGACGACGGAGAACTCTATAGGGACCAAAATAGCGGCGTAACAACTTTTCCGACCGGCCCCGTAGTCGAATAGGAATCCACAACCATACTCGTTCTCCGGGTTGGTAAGAGACATCGCGACGACGAGCGTTGTACCGCAGCGAGTCGATGCATTGTTGCTTATGGATTCGTTCGACTGCAAGCTTACGAGCCGCGCCTGCCAGTCTGATAAATTCGTTCGTCTTGACACTAATGTGGTGTTTGTCTGGTAGAAGCATGACATCCAGCATTGTAGTGACCTCCCTGCCTTGAAGCAACCGGAATGGTGTGAATCCAGTTGTTTCTTGCACAACGGTGTTGTAAGCGAACGTGACGTAAGGGAGGATGTCATCCCAGTTTTTGTGGTCTTGGTCAACGTACATGGATAGCATGTCGGCGATCATCTTGTTTAGTCGCTCTGTAAGGCCGTTGCTTTGTGGGTGGTATGCAGTAGTTTTTCGATGTACTGTACCGCTAAGCTGCATGACGTCTTGTATCATCCGGGCGGTAAAAGCTGTGCCACGATCAGTTATGACAACTGCTGGTGCACCATGTCGGAGAAAGATGTTTTTCATAAAAAAGTGGGCAGTCTCAATGGCGGTACCGCGTTGTAATGCCCTCGTTTCGCAGTAGCGCGTCATGTAATCAGTAGCAACTACAATCCAGCGGTTGCCGTAACGAGACTTGGGAAAAGGTTCGACTAGATCCATGCCAATTTGTTGGAACGGTTGTGTCGGAAAAGCGACAGGCTTCAAAAAGCCGGCTGGGCGCTGATGTGGTGCTTTACGGCGCTGGCACTCGTGACACGTCTTCACGTAATGCTTTATGTCTCGACTGAGCTTAGGCGAGTAGTAGTGTTGGCGAATCCGGGCCGAGGTACGTGTGAATCCCAAGTGGCCTGAGGAAGGCTCATCGTGAGAGGCGGACAAGACATCGGCTGGTAACGCTGGCGGGACAACGAGCAGGTACTGAGTCGCGTAAAGGTCGAAGTTTCTTTTATAGAGGATATTTCTGCGGAAGGCGAACGATGATGACGAGCGGGCGAATGCTGGTGGTGGATGCGGCGTACGGCCTTCGCGATATTCGATGAATTGTCGAAGCTCGGAATCGTTCTTCTGCTGTTCGGCCAAGTCGGATACACTAACGACGCAGAGAAAACGGCCGTCGAGATCGTGATCACCTGACGCTGTCTTAAGAAGAGCTCGGGAAAGGCAGTCCGCGTCAGTATGCTTCCGGCCAGACTTGTACACGACTGTCAAATCGAACTCGTGAAGGCGTAAGCTCCACCTGGCCAGACGTCCGGAAGGGTCTTTAAGGTTCGCAAACCAGCAGAGCGCATGATGATCGGTAACAACTCTGAACGGGCGACCATACAGGTACGGTCTGAATTTAGCTATTGCCCAGACAACAGCTAGGCACTCCTTTTCAGTTGTTGTGTAATTCACCTCCGCAGATGATAAAATCCGACTCGCATAAGCAATAGGGCGTTCGACCCCGCCTTGCCACTGGACGAGGACTGCACCAAGGCCGATGTTACTGGCGTTTGTGTGTAGTTCTGTGTCGGCATATTCGTCGTAGGGTCCGAGTAAGGGCTCAGACTGGAGACGCTGCTGGAGCTCGGAGAAAGCGCGTGTTTGCTCAAGGCCCCACACGAAAGGTACGTCGTCTGTTGTCAGACGAGTGAGGGGTTCGGCAATGTTTGCGAAATTTTGCACAAAACGTCTGTAGTATGCGCAGACGCCTAAAAATCGACGCTCATCACGTTTGTTTGTAGGTGGTGGAAAATCTGCGACAGCTAATGTTTTGTCTGGGTCAGGCCGAATACCATGAGGGCTAACAAGGTGACCGAAGAACTTTTATTCATTGTAACCACAATGACATTTTTCTGGCTTCAGTGATAGGTCTGCCGTGCGAATTGCAGCAAACACAGATCTAAGTCACTGCAAATGCTGCTCAAACGTTTGGGAGAAGACAACGACGTCGTCTAAGTAAACAAGGCATGTTTCCCACTTGAGACCGGAGAGCACTGTATCCATCATCCTCTGGAATGCCGCAGGGGCAGAACACAGACCGAAGGAATGCACCTTGAATTCGTACAGACCATCAGGCGTTATGAATGCTGTTTTCTCTCGGTCGCGTTCATCAACTTCGATCTGCCAGTAGTCACTGCGTAAATCCATAGAAGAGAAGTATCGGGCGCGTCGGAGGCGGTCTAGTGAGTCGTCGATGCGCGGAAGCGGATAAACGTCTTTCTTTGTGACCTTGTTGAGTTTGCGGTAATCGATACAAAATCGGAGAGTGCCGTCCTTCTTTTTTACTAGTACGACGGGGGACGACCATGGACTGTTCGAAGGTTGGATTATCCCATCTTCGAGCATCTGCTTCACTGGAGAACGTATAGCCTCTTGTTCCTTTTGTGATATTCGATAGGCGTGCTGACGTATGGGTCGCTCAGCATGGTCAGTGACAATGCGGTGCTTTACGGTTGGCGTTTGTTTTATCTTGGATGTGGACGCGAAACAGTCGCTAAACATGCGGAGGATACAGCGGATTTGCTCTTTCTGCGCACATGACAGGTTCGGATTGACATCGACTGCATCGGCTACCGCGGTGTCACTTTCAACGGCTGCAGAAATCGGGGCTATCGTCGCGCACGCTTCATCGTCAATGGATTCGAAATGAGCGATAGTTGTTCTCTTGGCCAAATGTTGGTATGCTTCACTAAAATTGGTTACCAACAACTCAGTCATTCTACGTTTAAATTGAACTATTCCGTGGGCAACCCAGATTTGCTGAGACAAGAGCACCGAAAGGTTGGCTTCAGCGATACCACTACTGTCATGGTCTATGTCGCCCTGTACTGTAACGAACATACTGGTGCGTGGCGCAAGTGTGAGTAGTGGCTGTATATATATATAATGAAAAAAACTTCCACCATGCCCATGGGTTGATGGATTGAGAGTGGAGTGAAGCAGGGTCCGCATGCCGCTGCCACGCCACTTCAGCCTCACGTTCTCGTACGCCAGGATCTTGTCGGCTCCGCCGCGCAGCTTGACGGCTCGCTTCTGCCTCGCGCAATCGCACACATGGGCACGTTTAAAGCGCGAGCTGCATACGCCTTGCGCGCACGCCGCTCTGCAGTCTTGTTCATCTGTCGACCTTCTGAACGCGCGCGCACGCCGAAACGGCTTTTTTACTTCACTGCGCCCCGTAGCGTACGGGGGCAACAACAAACACGCGATCACCAATGTCTTCGTGTAACGTCATTACTATTTTCTCGCGCGCTCGCACGTCAAGGTTTAGTCTTCGAGCTCGAGCCGCCGCCGCATTGTGCGTATCATACTTTTTATCGGCAAACTGTGAATCATCATCTGGCCACGTCCTTCCATCGTCTATCTATCTACCTGACGCACGGACGGGCGCATGGACGGATAAAGGCATACAAGGACGGACGGATGGACGCATGGATGGGTGCATGGACGAATGCTGGAACAGACGCTTGGATGGACGCACGCAAGGACGAATGGTTGAACGCACAGACAGACGCATGAACGGATGCACGAGTGGACGGACGTACGGATGAATGGAGGGATGCACGGACGGACGAACGGAGGAACGCAGAGACGAACGCACGGATGTACGCACACATGGACGCACGAGAGGACGGATCGATGGACTGATGCATGGACGGATGAACAAATTAACGAAGGCACGGACAGATGGATTGCACCAAGAACTAACAGATGGCTGGAAGCACGGACGGAATGACGGACGCTTCGCCCTACTCTTTATTGTTCAATCCAAGGATATACTGTGATATTTATTGGGGCATACTACAAGTAACATCCTCTAGTACCATACCATTCGCATTTTTTAGCGTATATGCATTTCTTTATACGTCCAAGTACCGCCCTCTACGACCGGTTGAAGCACTAACGAGAGGTGGCTACGTACGATTACGACGGGATGTTGAGCCCACGTCTTAAGGAGCTCCACTCCTAGAAAGTCGCAACGTAGCTTTGGCGCTCGCGCTCGCCCAGCACGAGAATTCGAAAACGACGAAGCAGAACAGAACAACCGGCCAAAGATCAGGGGTTGTGTCTATTTGTCTTATTAAAAGGCGCAGTCTACGAGGTACGAACCGTAGGTGCGTTCCTGTGGGTCTTCACTGTCATAGGCTTGCCTTAAGAACAATGCTCACGGCACCACGATCATGGAGCCGACAACCCTCCTGCAGCCGGGACCACCTACGCCACCACTCGAGTACAGCGTTCATGTCTTTTCAATGGCTCCTGGGCAGGCTTACCCCAGCTACACCAGGACAGTGCATGTTCTACCTCTGCCAGGGAAAATGCTTCACGCTTCCCACAGCGACAGCGTCTCGCTCAGTACTCCTACGTCACCTCCGCCACTTGGGGGGCTGTGTGCTTAGGGACATCGCTGTGTGTGATGGAACCGTTGCCTTTGGGAGGGCAAAACAGCCGCAGTGCTTGACTCTGTACCATCGGTGCCCTACGTGCCCTATGAAATACCGGATGGACAGGATGAAGTGCTGTGTGTCTAGCACGCAGAAGTTCAGCGAGAGGGCTTTACTGGATGGCGACGACCGCGATAGGGTTGTCCTTTCGCCGTTTTTTTGCCTTATGAAGAGTGGCGATCGCGAAAAAAAACTGCGATGGCCTTTACAACACCGGCTCCCGGGAGGTCAGCTGGATTGCTTCCACAAGCACCGGGTGCCGACGAAAACAGGGAGAAAAAGTGCCCCATTCGTGGAGTGAACTTAGGTGCAGAGGCGGATTTTTTGGTTTCCCCAGGCCGACAGAACGCTTCTGATGGGTGTACTATAGCCGTCTTTTCGATGCTGGCAATCATGTAGGTTTGATCATAAATATCAAGAGGGCATGCAAGCCATGCTGTTTCCTCGATTGCTAATTCGGCATCCTTCCTCGGGCATGCTGCATCCGCTGTTGCCTACGCGACAAAGCCAAAACCGGCCGCCCAGATCATGTGTTGTGGCTTGTCTGGCGTCGCCGCATGACCGAAGCCGACCAGTGCGATTTGGCCAGGGTCGCCCACCAGACCTACTTACGGCAGGTTCACCAGCCATGTCACACCATAACTTTGGCCGACCACCACGATGCAGTCGAAGCCGCCCACCAGAGAGACTAACGGCTCGCAGGCAACGCTGACTGCCAAAGGCATCGTTGACATTTCAGCCAGCCAAGACACTGCATGGCCCTGACCGGCCTCCTCGAGAAAGTCAATGCCGCCCTCCAGAGACAATTTCAGCAGCTGCGCATGCTCGCAGTCGTGGCTGACTGTAATGATGAAAAAGCGGCAACGGAGCTTTGGCTCTCGCGCTCGGCCAGTGCAAGAAGACGAAAAAAGACGAAGCACAATAGAACAACCGGCTGACGACCAGGTGCTGTGTCTATTTGGCTTAATAATATATATATATATATATATATATATATATATATATATATATATATTTATATATATGTATATGATATATATGATATATATATGATATATATATATATATATATATAAGAGAAGAAAGAAAAGTGGGTGAAAAGATAACTTGCCATGGGCAGGATCCGAACCTGTGACCTTCGAATAACGCATTCGATGCTCTACCACTGAGCTACCACGACAGCTATCCCCCCAGCACTTTATTGGGAATCTATGTCAATTAAACGTAGGAGTGTCAGTCAGCGCTACTAGTAGCCATGGTAGCGGGTGTGGCACACTCTTTATGAGCCTGATAGGCGTCACGTAGCACGTGATCTTATTACTAACTGGCAGCTGAAAAATAGTCCCTCGTATACAACCTAAAGGCACCAAGTCTGCCAGTACGAGACCCTCGTTAATGAATAGGAGAAACAGGTGTATACTTAAGGGCTCGTTTTTCGTGTTTACACAGTATTAATGAGATATAACAGACAACAATGCCAAGGAAAGTATAGGGGAAGTTATTAGGCCAATTGTAATGTAAATGAGAAGAAAGAAAAGTGGGTGAAAAGATAACTTGCCGTCATAGGTTCGGATCCTGCCCACGGCAAGTTATCTTTTCACCCACTTTTCTTTCTTCTCATTTACATTACAATTAGCCTAATAACTTCCCCTATACTTTCTTTGGCAATAATGTCTGTTAGATCTCATTAATATTGTGTAAACACGAAAAACGAACCCTTAAGTATACACTTGTTTCTCCTATATATTCAGAAGGGTCTGAATTTTGTTTCACTGAATTTCCTAATGTAGTTAGCATAGTATGAAAAATTATAATTACCCTCATCATTAAATATTTCTGCTCTATGATCTCATTCGCCTTTTGCATATTGCTCACTGAATTTCCTAAAGTAGTTAGCATTGTATGAAAAATTATAACTACCCTCATCATTAAATATTTCTGCTCTATGATCTCATTCGCCTTTTGCATATTGTTCTTGCAAGCATTTACGTGCGCGAAGTAATTGTGTTTTGAACCTTTAAAGCCTGCTTACCCTATTATTCAGATTTGTTTTTCTCGAAACTGGTTTGCGAAGCCGACAGCAAGAGAAATTATAACAGAAACTTAACAAAATCCATGGCTTGAATGTACACAATACCTGAAATACGAACACTAACTGCACGTGGAGGAACACAAAATAGTTACAATAGAAAATGGCCTCACTAAGGAGAGGTTGTTACGCAGAAAGTTTTTCACAAAAGCTGCTATGTTTTGCAGATGTCCTTTGTATCATGTATGATGAAAGCTCATGTGCTATCTACACGCATGATTGCCTCGTGCGTACTCCTGGCCCTCACCTTTTCTAACCCTTTCCACCTTCGACTATAACTACCAACGCAGAATAAACGATGGGTTTCGCTAGTTTCTCAACAACCCAGCTGTCCAGTCTGTTCATTCCACAGGCGAATGAAACATGCATGGTTTCAGAAGTGGGCAATGTATAAGCAACGACATGGATCAGCTGATGCCGCCTGAACCGCTACGTTTGACAGCTGATGGAGGAAGAAACTGGACGCAGTTTCGTCAGCAGTTTGAGTTTTTAGGGGCGAAGCTCCTTAGGGCGTGGGCTGTGCGTCCCCTGTAGCCTGTATATAGCCACCTCTAGTTTAGTTCTTGCAGTGTTCACTAGATGGCGGTACCGTCCCCTGTATGTAACCACCTCTAGTTTAGTTCTTGCAGTGTTCACTAGATGGCGGTACCGTCTCCTGTATGTAGCCACCTCTCGTTTAGTTCTTGTAGTGTTTACTAGATGGTGGTACTTGTAGCTGATGATGAAAAGATGCAAGATGTTATAAACTAGAAAGCGGTACTTGTAGTTGATGAAAGACGCGAGATCTTATAAAATAGGAATGATGTCACATATGGCGCGTGTCATTGGTCGAAGGCAATCGTTCGATTTAGTGCGGCGACGTACGCTAGGGGGAGCGATGTAATAAAATCGAGTGGGCAAAATGTACAGAGGATTCATGGTTTACCAGGTTTACCTCCGGAGCTTCGCCCACTCATCATAATTCACTTCGTGGATATGGCGGAATTTTTTCTGCAAGCGACGGCATGCCAAGCTAATCCGAGGTCGGAAGCAGCAAAAACGGCCCTGCTCCTCAGCATTGCGGGGGAGAAAGGCTTCAACGGTTTCATTAGTTTTTTGCTCAGCGGAGAAGACAAGGAGGATTTCAACACCGTAATTGCCAAATTCGAAGATTACTGCCTGGAGCAACAAAATGAAATACACGAGCGATACGTGTTACGTTCCCGCAGTCAAGGTGAGCCGGAGCCCTTTGAGCACGCGAGCTTAAAAAATAAGCGCAGCACTGCAACTTCGGGACCATGGCGGATGAGATGGTGCGAGACCAATTTGTTTTTGGAACAAACTCGCCAAGGCTTCGAGAAAAGATGCTCAGGGACAAAAACTTGACCTTGGAAAAAGTAATCATCCTTTGCAAGGCGGCGAAAACAGCAGCTCGTCAAAATGAATTCTGGCAGAAAACAAAGGAAGAACTCAATATGAACGCTGTCACAGCCAGTAAGAGCGCCCCTAGAGGGTCCAGGAACGACCTAAAATGCAATCGTTGCAACTGAAGGCATGCCTACAGATGCAGCCTCGCATACGGAAAAGTATGTTACTCGTGTAATGGGCGGAACCACTTCGCGTCTTGTTGCAGTGAGAAAGAGCGCGTATATGAAGGGCAACATCAGAGCGACGACTTCGAAGTACTGATTGTCGCCAGCAGCTGGGCAAGCAGAGAACGGGACTGGCGTGTTAACGCATGCATTGGCGGCAAGAACATCCCCTTTAAGGTGAACACAGGATCGCAGGCCAATGTTCTGCCACTTTCAATGTTTCGCAAGCTCAAGACGACAACCCTGATGCCCAGTAGCGCAGCTCTGAGATCGTATGGTGGCAACATGATCAAACACATCGGCAAGTTTTCAGCGCTTATCGAGATTGGTGGTCGCAAGGCGTGCGCGAAATTTTTTGTAGTAAAGAAGGACCACCGCACTATCTTAGGATTGGACACCAGCGAGAAGCTTGGAATGGTACAGCGGGCTGTTGACAGCATGACGACGAACGACACCGAATGAATTGTCAAGGAGTTTCCAAGTCTTTTCCACGGAACAGGATGCGCCCAACGTGTATACAAGATTGAGCGGCACATCGATGCCGTGCCAGTCGTCCAGCCATATCGGAGGGTTCCCCTGTCCCTGCGTGAGCCTCTACGTACTGAACTGGACCGAATGGAAAAGGAGGACATCATCTAGAAGGTCACCAGCCCCACAGATTAGGTAAGCTTCCTTGTCTTTGTACTAAAGAAAGACGGCAAAGTGCGGGTCTGCATGGACCCTAGACGCATCAACGAAAACGTCAAGAGGAAACACTACCAAATGCCGCGCCAAGAAGATACTGAAGCAGACTTGGCAGACCTGAAAATCTTTTCGCGGCTTGAGTTCATTATTTTCACGAAGCGTTACGACTTTAAGCACGTGAAATCAAGCCCGCAGTACCCGCAATCGAACGGACTCGCAGAAAAGGGGGTAAAAGTTGTAAAACATATCCGAAAAAACAAAAGCTGTAGGAGAGTGTTTCTGGCTGGGCTTGTTGAACTACAGGGCGAGTTCTGTTGAAGATGGCCGGTCTCCGGGCGAACTCTTGCAAGGAAGGCGGCTGCGCACACCATTGCCGGACTTCAATTCAGCATCAGCAACGCTCGTCAAGAAACACCGGCAGAGAAGTCATCATAAACGCACCCTACCTGGCCTCTGCGACAATGACGTGGTTCGCTTGAATGGGACACTATGGACAACGAAAGCTAAAGTGATCGGATCAGCCAGCCCATGGTCCTTCTACGTACGCACAGAGAACAACACCGTGCTGAGGCGCAACCGTCGGCACCTTCTGGCAACGAAGGAACCATATAGTGTAGGTTCATCAGACGACGAAGATTTTGCCAACAACCACATCCCATTTCAAGGTGAGGCGTCATCGACCACCGCAGCCTCGCCCGCGGAAGCTCAGCAGCCGTCGCCTCAACCACAGAGACGCAGTCGACGACAGACGCGGCTGACAAAGCGTCTGGGTAATGAGCAGCAGTTTCAGCAGACAAGCCAGCGGCATTAATTTCGTCAACATTTTGGAAGGAGGAGGTATCATGTCTGATGAAAGCACATGTGCTATCTACATGCATGATTGCCTCGTGCGTACTTCTGGCGCTCACCTTTTGTAACCCTTTCCACCTTCGACTATAACTATACAGTGCAGAATAAACGATGGCGTTCACTTGTTTCTCTACAACCCAGCTGTCCAGTCTGTTCATTCCCCACGCGAATGAAACATCCTTCATCTGCTGGGAGAGTGGGCATCTTGAACTTTGCTGGCTATGAGCTCGTGTTATTTGTATTCTTAAGCCTGGCAACTTAACTCCAATTGTCCTATTGCTCTCCTCAGCTGCGTAGGAAAACTTGAGGAGAAGATGATGTTGATACCTGCAGTGGTTGATTTTTGGGAAGCAATAATCTCTCTAAATGTCAGGGTTTATAAAGGGTCACAGCAGCATCACAATGACATTCATTTTATTAACTGCGCGAAGTTAATAAAGCACCCGCCGACATCCCCATCGGCGTATTCCTCGACATCAAGGGAGCAAGACTGACAGTTGAGCTAGTTGGTAATACATTATGGGCGGTAACAGCGCACAAACTCACGGGACGAAGAGAAAGGACAGCGCTTATTTGTGTCCCTTCTCTTTGTCCCGGGAGTTTGTGCGCTGCTACCACGCATAATCAAGTCAGCGTTCGATAACGTGATTCACCATTCTATTCTACATGACCTGAAGTCTTTCGGAGTCGGAGGTCGTATGTGCCGCAGAATTTGGCACTACCTCACAGACAGGTTCAGGACATTCCTCTGAAGATGTTCACAATAGAAGGTTCACAATGGGGGTTCCACAGAGTGGTGTTCTAATTGCAACGTTATACAATTTCACTTCATACCTTATACAATTGCATTTCAGAGACGCCAACTTGAATCATTTGAAATCCAACCATACGCGGACGACTTTATAAATGGAGTAGCGGTCGCAACGGTCGTGTTCTACGGACAAAAATTTATTAGCGCCATCAATTGGGCTCGTTGGTACATACTGACTTTGAAAGAAGAAAAGGCACTGGAACAGGACAGAAGCGATAAGACAGAAACGCAGCGCTGGCTAACAACCATGTTTTATTACGTTTTAACGTCGATACATCCAGGAGATCGGAGGACATGTCAGCGTAGCGTCATATCGGTTTGACCTAAATGACCTAAATAAACTACGTGACAACATGAATTATCTCTCAGAAATGTGAATCAGCATGGTTCAGAGATGAATTATTCCTGAATCTGTTCACTGATTGTACTAAATGCAAAGCATTACTTAGCAAACTTCGGTGACTTTGAACATATCTATCTATCTATCTATCTATCTATCTATCTATCTATCTATCTATCTATCTATCTATCTATCTATCTATCTATCTATCGATCTATCTATCTATCTAGCCGCCTACGACTATTAGCTGTCCTGGTTGTATCGACAACGGTGTCTATACCGAAATTGGTATGACACAACACGACTGCATGACGAACATAACTGCCTAGTTATAATATGAAAATTGTAACATGTATGTCATAAATATCATAACATTATGCAAGGTCTTCGTGCTGTTGCGTTGATTGATATGTGGGGTTTAACGTCCCAAACCCACCATATGATTGTGAGAGACACCGTAGTGGAGGGCTCCGAAAAATGAGACCACCTGGGGTTCTTTAACGTGCACCCAAATCTGAGCACATGGGCCTACAACATTTCCGCCTTCATCAGAAATGCAGCCGCCGCCACCGGGTGCTCTATCGGGGGTTTCTTTCACATGAAATTTCGCGAAATTAACACGGTACGACATCACTAAGGCGAATATAAGTCACCCACCCTAACGTAGAAATCATGAGAGGCATGTCAGGATTTTCATAACTAGTCATGACTACACGCCACGCTCATGATGCGCTCGCAGCCGTTTCACTAGCTTCGCATATGCTAAATTTGGTATTGCGTGACGTAAATAGTCGGCGACGGTAAATTACACGTCCGGACATGGTAATCATGATCGGCGTGTCATATGTAAAACATGATTACATGCTACGCTTATAACGCTCTCACGGCCGTTTCGCTAGCTCGACATCAACGAAATTTAGTATTACGTGACGTGAATGGGCACCGAAAGTAAAACACGTTGAAACGTGACAATCTTGATATGCGTGTGATATAAAATATGACTAAATGCTACGCTCGTTTCGCTCGGATCGTTTCGCTAGCTCCACTTATCACGCCACGTGATACTAAATTTGGTATCGCGTGACGTGAATAAACGACGAGGTAAATGACACGTCCAAACATGACAATCATGGCATAAGTGTCACGTACTGCATAATTTACGCCCGCCTCGTAACGTTGTGCTGATTTTAAAGGGACATATCAACCTTCCTCATTCGCGCTCGCATATCATCGATTCCTACTGTACGTGGGATCTGCCAACTTTTCACTGTATATATTGACGCACAAACGCAATACAACATGGTTGTTAGTCAGCGCCATGTTTTTGTCTTCTCATCTTTATTCTGTTCCACCGCTGTTTCCTTTTTCAAAATTTTAAGAAAGCTCTCAATTTCATTGAGAACTCTTTCTCGCGTGAGGTCGAACGACGTGACCAGCAAAAATTGCCGCCATTGCTAGTACGAGGCGCAATGTCTCCAACTTTGCGTAAAATGTAACATTCTACCATTCGGTGCGTGACAAGTCATACGTTTTTGGAAGTGACAATTGACCGGTTAGACATGGACACCTCACGTTCAGGTATTCAAAGCAAAGTTACGTCATACGCGAGCATCTCTCGCTGCTTATTAAGCAACGCCGGTGGCTGCTCCGGTAATCCTTGCTGCGCATGGCAGCGGCTCTCTGCGAAGGCCTTTATGTTACATGGCACTTTCCGAACCAATATCAAGGCACTGACTAGAACTCGACCAAAGGCCCTTAGTGTGTGCCTGGGCCTACAAAAGAATACCTCAGGCATACGAACTTTTGCTGAAAGTAGACGCCTATCAGCTCCCGTGCTTCAGCAGCAGGAGTTTCTTCGAGTCCACTTGCGTTGTGCCACCAGAGTGCCGAATCATCCGCTTGCTTCAAACAGCATTCCTATCTATCTATCTATCTATCTATCTATCTATCTATCTATCTATCTATCTATCTATCTATCTATCTATCTATCTATCTATCTATCTATCTATCTATCTATCTATCTATCTATCTATGCCCCGCCGCGGTGGTCTAGTGGCTAAGGTACTCGGCTGCTGACCCGCAAGTCGTGGGATCGAATCCCGGCTGTGGCAGCTGCATTTCCGATGGAGGCGGAAATTTTGTAGGCCCGTGTGCTCAGATTTGGGTGCACGTTAAAGAAGCCCAGGTGGTCGAAATTTCCGGAGCCCTCCACTACGGCGTCTCTCATATTCATATGGTGGTTTTGGAACGTTAAAGCCTACGTATCAATTTATCTATCTATATAGCCGCCTACGGCTTTTAGCTTTCCTGGCCGTTTCGGTGATGGTATTGATAACCAAATTTGGTAAGGCATAACATGACTGCATGAAAAACATATTTGACTAGTCATAAAACTAAATCACCATATGTATGTCGCGAATGTCATGATTTACATTTCATGGTCCTGCAGCTCTTGCGGGGTTTCGTTCACAAGGCATACTGCAATACTCGTATGGTATGGCATGATTGCATGACAAACACAAGCGACATACCCTAGCATGAAGATCATGACATGCGTATAGTGTAACAACATGACTACATGCCTCGCTCATGGTGCGCTCGCGGCCGTTTTGCTGGCGTCACATATACCAAATTTGGTATTACAGTACATGAATGGATGAGCAAGGTATGTGACTGGTGCCCACATGATAATCATTAGATGTGTGTCATGTAGCAATATGACTACATGCCATGCTCTTGATGCGCTAGCGGCAATTTCTCTAGCTTCACTTATACCAAATTTGGTTTAGGGGACATGAATGGATGATGAAGTTATGATACTGGTGCAAACATGATAAACATGAGATGCGTGTCATGTAACAACATGACTACATGCTACGCTCTTGATGCGCTCGCGGCCGTTTTGCTAGCTTAACAGGTACCAAACTCAGTATTACGCGACGCGAACGGACGACATAGGCAAATGACACATCCAAACATGGTAATCACGACATGCGTGTCATGTAGCATGACTACATGCCACACTGATGATGTGCCCAGGGCGGTTTCGGTAGCTTCACATATGCCAAATTTGGTATTGTCGCCAATGAATGACGAAGGTATGTGACTGGTGCAAACATGATAATTATGAGATGCGTGTCACGTGAGAACATGACTGCATGCCACCTTCAAGGCGCCGATACAGTTTGACGTGATGCAGTGCACGTGCTTGCCGGCGTTCATTTCATCGCGTCACGCCGGATGCCAGGTGCCATTCCTGCCATATACTCGGAGGCACGCACTGCGCTGCGTTGCTTTGACGCATGTGCGTTTCAGCGCGTCCAGCGTCTTTCCGTCACGAAAAAAGGGGGATGCAGTGTTGTGTGCGTAACGCATCGGCGCGAAATGCAGCATGTCACATTTTGCGGCGGTTCCCGTCGGGCCGCGCTGACGGACACTGGTCCCGCCTGGCATCAAGCGTACGCTTTGCTAACTAGCGTCGCTGTTCCCACCGTGCGCACGCGTCAACGTTACATTGGAGTATATTGGGCCCTTCATGATGCACTTGTGGCCGTTTTGCTAGCTCCACATATACCAAATTTTTTGTTACGTGGCGTCAATGAATGACGAATTATAATACTGGTGCAAACTTGATAATCCTGACACGCGTGTCATTTAAGAACTTGACAACATACCGCGCTCATTCTGTGCTCGCGGCTGTTTCGCTAGCTCCAGATATACTAAATTTGGTATCACGTGAAGTCAATAGATGACGAAGGTAAACAACACATCCAAACATGATAATCATGACACGGAAGTCAAGTACGGCATCATTTATCTTCAGCTCGTAACGTTTTGCTGATTTTAAAGTGACATATTAACATTTATCATTCGTGCTTTGCATATCATCAATGCCCACTGTACGTGGGATCTGCCAATTTTGTACTCTGAGGCCTCTGTTAGGCTTTTATGTCTAACTCTGAGTTTTCTTACTTTATTAATGGCAATCCCGTATCTAGTGTTGAATTTTCTAAATATTGAAACGCGCTAGCGAAGATTCGACGAAGAGGAGGAAGAGACTGGACTGGCTCGCGAGCGACGCTGTGGATCCTTGGCTGAGCTACACCTCTGCATTACCCATATTGTAAATAAACGCGTTCCATCGTCACAATTGTGGTGGAAGGTGCTGGGTAAGCTAGCTACTACCAAGTGATACCGGAGAGGCACCGTCCCCTAACGACGGAACCGCTACACGAGCTTCGCCGCAGCCGTCGACTAGCGGGCTTGGCACCATTACCTCAAGAAATGAGCTCGGACGGAGACAACCAGCAACCAGCCGCAAGGACGTCGCCCTACCACTACAGGGAGCCGCGAACCTTCACAGGGAAACCCGGCGATGACGTGGACGAATGGCTAAGCCACTATCAGCGGGTGAGCCGTTCGAACGGTTGGAATGCGGCTAGCAAGCTGTCTCACGTGGGGCTCTTCCTCGATTTCACGGCGCTGGTATGGTTTGAGAACCATGAAGACACATTGACAACCTGGGTCCAGTTTGTGGAGGAAATTAAGAAATGCTTTGGAGACCCAGCAACGAAGAAGAAACGTGCCGAGCAGACGTTGTCGCAGAGGGCTCAAGTCACCGGTGAGACATGCAGAACCTACATTGAAGAGATTCTGAAGTTGTGCAAGTCGGTGGATGCCCACATGACGGAAGAAGACAAAGTGGGCCATATACTCAAGGGCATCGCCGATGACGTCTACCACTTCCTCATTGGCAAGGAGAGCCTGGAATGCGTGGCCGACGTGATTAACCACTGCCGAACCTTCGAGGCTCTTAAAACTCGTCGCATCACATCGAAGTTCGGACGTCTGGCCAACGTCACGACTGTTGCCACCGTCGATGTCTGCCAGAATTCTCTACCTGCCGACCTTTCCTCCACCATTCGTCAGATTGTACGGGAGGAACTGCGTCGCCATGTCTCTGTTCCCATGCAAGCTGGAGACCCGCAGTGTGATACTTTATCCCCAAGCATCAATGCTGCGAGTTTCGACGAGCGCAGTTACTCCACCCGCAGTCCACGGCTGAGGGCTCCGCCACCACAGGCTACTTACGTCGAGTCGTCTTATGCGCCCCGCAGCAGTTATAGCTACGACAGCCAACCGCCTCCGTTTGTGTCCGAGTGGCAACAGTTCCCTGAGCATCCTCTCCACACCGCAGCATTCAATGTGCCTCGGGAACGCCCCGTGTGCTACCAGTGCGGTGTTCGCGGACATATCGCCCGGTTTTGCCCATCGCGACGTCGCCCACGCACGACGTTTTTTGACCGACCAGCGATGCTTGCACGGCGAAGTCAACAGCCCGATTACGCCTACTGGCCTTCGGATTCAACTGCCCAGAAGCACGGGCACCGGCCGAACATCCGCAGTGACTCGCCTGCCTCTGTGAGGAGCTTGACGCCACCTACCACGCGCCAGCGACGGTCCCCATCTCCCCGTCCCCGGCCGCGGCTTTCCTCTCCGCCACCGGGAAACTAGCCGGCGCGGCCGATGGAGGCGAGGTCGCTGGACGTACCGCTTTGCACACAAGTATGCCTCCATTAGTTCACATGCTTCACAACAAGGTTCATGTATTCATTGACGATGTTCCCACGATGGCTCTGGTAGACACCGGTGCAACAGTTTCTGTAATGAGTTTAGTTTTCAAGGAGAGACTTGGCCGCAAGGTTATGTTTTATTGGGATAAATCTTCTACTTTTCGAGCAGTCAGCGGCACGGCTTTGTGTCCAGTAGGTGTGTGCACTGTGTCTGTTCGTGTTGCTGGCAAAGCGTACAAGGCAGAATTCGCAGTGCTCGCTCATTCCACGCATGACGTTATCCTTGGAATTGACTTCTTGCAAGAGTGCCGTGCGACTGTCGACTGCGGGGCAGGCGAGGTTCTGTTGTCCGCCCTCGCCCAGCAGCCTCAGCGTAGCGGAGACGACAAACTCGTTGTAGTTAAAGACACTATTCTACCAGCATGGTCTACTGCCAGCGTGCCCGTTGCTGCTTCGAATGCCGACTCGAGTTTCAGTTCTCCTGATATTGTGATTGAGCCGTTGCCTTTGCCTTGCATGAAGAAAAACATCTTTCTGCCGCGCTGCGTTGTGTCTCTCACCGAGGGAAAAACTAAATTATGGGTAGTTAACTGCTCATCCGAGTCTGTTGTACTACCAGAGGGAATGCGCCTTGCCATGTTTGAAGGGCAGTGCAGTATCTGCATAGGAGCTCTCAGCAATGCGGCAAATTCGAACTATGCTGATGTATCCGGCACGGAATACGAATTTTATAAGATGGTTAGCAAGTCTATTCCCTCGCATAAGCGCAAAGTGTTGGTTACACTGCTGGCCAGGCACGCTAAAGTATTTGATTTTGCACGGAAGTCGCATAGACCTCAGACGCCCAGCACACGCACTCGTCACAAGATCGACACCGGATCTGCGCACCCCCTCAGACAGAAACCTTATCGAGTTTCCGCGTCAGAGCGCAAGGTGATTTCAGAGCAAGTCAGCGAGATGCTAACCTCTGGCGTAATTCAAGAATCGTCAAGTCCCTGGGCCGCGCCTGTTATCTTGGTCAAGAAAAAAAATGGGTCCTGGAGGTTCTGCGTTGACTACCGACGTCTCAACTCTATAACTAAGAAGGACGTGTACCCGCTTCCTCGCATCGATGATGTCATCGACTGCCTGCATTCAGCGTCCTATTTTTCATCGGTGGACTTGCGATCCGGGTATTGGCAGATCCCCATGGATCCGGCTGACAAAGAAAAGACGGCCTTTGTTACACCCGACGGTCTGTTTGAGTTTAATGTTATGCCATTCGGCTTGTGTAATGCCCCCGCCACATTTGAAAGATATATGGACACCGTTTTACGGGGCCTCAAATGGGAAATTTGCCTGTGTTACCTGGACGATGTCGTGATTTTTGGCCGAACATTTGAAGAACATAATCATCGCCTTGACCTCGTTCTAACCTGTCTCGAGGAAGCTGCGCTTACACTGAACTCAAAAAAATGTCGCTTTGGAGAACGTGAAACCTTGGTTCTGGGACACCTGGTGGATAAAAATGGCGTGAGACCGGACCCGCAGAAAGTCGCCGCTGTCAGCAACTTCAAGCAGCCGCAGTCCCCCAGGGAGTTGCGTAGCTTCCTGGGCCTGTGTTCTTACTTTCGTCGATTTGTTCCGAATTTCGCTGATAAAGCACAACCACTGACCGACTTGCTGCAAAAGGATGTCCCTTTCCACTGGACACCGGATTGCGAAGCAGCCTTTAAGCAGCTTCGGTTCATACTGACTTCAGGACCGGTACTACGCCATTTCGATCCTTCTGCTGAAACGGAAATTCACACAGATGCCAGTGGAATCGGCCTTGGTGCAGTGCTCGTTCAGCGCCATGACAATGCTGAACACGTGGTCGCTTACGCGAGTCGTTCGTTGAGCAAGGCAGAACGAAATTACACAGTCACAGAACAGGAGTGCCTCGCAGTTGTTTTCGCCGTGCACAAGTTTCGCCCATACATCTACGGTCGTCGCTTCTCGGTAATCACCGACCATCATTCTCTATGCTGGTTGGTAGGCCTCCGAGACCCATCTGGACGACTGGCGCGATGGGCTTTGCGCTTACAGGAGTTCGACTTCACAGTACGCTACAAGAGCGGTAACCGGCACGCAGACGCCGACTGCCTATCGCGCCTTCCTCTACCAATGACGGAGTGCGACGCTGACAACTTCGACCAGTATATCGGCGCTATTGCCTCTGAGTTCCCTGATCTCGCGACTTTCCGGACAGCCCAACAAGAGGACCGCTCCTTAGATTCTCTATTCGCCTCCGCAAATGAACACGCAAACCCAAGCTCTTTTGTGGTTCATGACGGCGTCCTTTACAAGAAGAATTATTCCGGACAAGGCGCCCGTCTGCTTCTAGTTGTTCCACGCACTTTACGGGCTCACGTCTTTCGGTCCTTACACGACGACGCAACCTGCGGCCACATGGGCTTCGCCAGAACGCTTCAACGAATCCAGCAAAGGTTCTATTGGCCCAAGATGCGACACGACACGGAAAAATACGTTGCTGGATGCGAACAATGCCAACGACACAAACGTCCCACGGCTACGCCGCCAGGACTTCTCCATCCTGTTCCACCTCCTAACTCTCCCTTCGAGACTGTTGGTGTCGATCTGCTCGGTCCATTTCCACGATCGAGCAGTAACAATCGATGGGTCGTCGTCTGTGTTGACCACCTAACGCGCTACGCAGAAACTGCTGCAATACCTGCTGCAACGGCCATGCACGTGTCGCAGTTTATGCTTCGTTGTGTAATTCTCCGCCATGGTCCTCCACGCGTTGTTATTAGCGACCACGGACGTCAGTTCGTTGCCGACGTCGTTGAAGAGATCCTGCGTCTGTCTGCCTGCAATTTCCGCCATGCCACACCATATCACCCGCAGGACCAATGGTCTCGTAGAGCGCACAAACCGGACTCTCACGAACATGCTGTCTATTTATGTCGATTCTAAGCACAAAAACTGGGACGAAGTGCTACCTTACATCACGTACGCGTACAATACCGCGAAGCATGAGACTACAGGTTACTCTCCATTTTACCTGCTGTACGCTCGCTCCCCACGATTTTGTCTCGACACTATACTACCTTTTACACTAGACGTGGAAACCTCGACAGCCGAGACGCTCTGCCGCGCAGAAGAAGCCCGTCGCATCGCACGCCTCCGAACCTTGGCATCCCAGCAGCGTTCTAAGAAACGTTACGACGCCTGCCATCGCTCCGTATCTTATAGCAAGGGCGATCTTGTGTGGTTATGGACACCAGTCCGCAAACGTGGTTTGTGCCAAAAGTTCTTGGCTCACTATTCCGGTCCATTCGTCATTCTTGACCGCCTCAGCGACGTCACGTACGTAATCTCGAGCGTCACAAGCAATGGTCGCCGCTCTAGCAAAACACAACTGACACACGTTGCGCGCCTTAAACCTTGCCATCATCAACCATCTGAGTGACTCGCCCAGAGGGCATCGTCTGCGAACCGGGAAGTGAAACGCGCTAGCGAAGATTCGACGAAGAGGAGGAAGAGACTGGACTGGCTCGCGAGCGACGCTGTGGATCCTTGGCTGAGCTACACCTCTGCATTACCCATATTGTAAATAAACGCGTTCCATCGTCACAATATTTAGGTGTAACCTTCACATCTAACTTTTCTTGGACTACCCACATCACCAACATCTGCAGTGACGCCTCACGATCATTAGGCTACATACGCCGCAATCTACGTAAGACGCCCACAAATATACATGCTTTAGCTTACGTAACATTTGTTCGCCCTCAGCTGGAATTCGCTTCTGCAGTTTGGTCCCCTCGTTTCAGCTATTTAACTAACATGCTGGAATCAATCCAGAATAGAGCCGCTATATTCATCTCACAAAACTACGATCATAGCGCAAGCATAACACAAATTTAAAAAAACTTATCACTTTCCCTTTTGAGCAATTGACGTGATCTAAACCTCCTTTCATTATTCCATTAATAAGTACGTGAAACAAGGCCATTATCAATGACATTGCAAACATCTGCATTCACATCAAAGAGACTAAATAATCATCTTTCAATCACATGCATATACGGTAAAACATACATTTTTAACTCATCTGCACTTCTCCGTGTCATCCACATGTGGAACAGCTTTCCAGATGAAATCGTACCGGAACGCAATCGGGAAAAATTCCGGCACCTTCTACGCACCCAATTACAGGATTAACTGCTCGTTTTATTCATGTCAAAATCGGCACCTACGCGTTTATTCACTACTAGTATCGCGCTTCTTTTTCTCTTACTTTAAACTTATTTTGTCTGATGGTTTGTATACTAACATGCCATTCAGTTCTGTTCTGTTTCATTCAGCGATGTTTTCTTTTGAATAATGGAAAGTATTTTCACAATTTGGGCTTGTTTTTTTAGCTTGTTTTAAATCATTATCTGACGCGTATACTCACTTGATGTTCATTGCCGCTCTATTCCTATTAAAATTATTAATAATATGTTCTTATTCTTATTACTGTTGGGACTTGTATAATAATTGACATTTAGTTCGTGTTATTGTTTGTATGGAAAGTCTACCAATTCATGTATGTATTCCTTTCGTGCTCCCCTTACACAATGCCCTGTTGAATCTGTAAGGTATTTTGAAAAAATAAATAAATAAATAAATAAATTACATGTGCCAATGTCACCATCTCCGCCACTCTTGAACACTGCAACTCATCTACAGCCAGTGAACTGGCTGTACTAAAGGCTGCTTCTAACTACACAGTGGACCAGACTACTAAGTCTTGGGTCATTTTTCTGGCTCACGAATGGTGCTGCATTCCCATAAGTCTCCACGCACGCAGGACCGGCTCGCCATTGACGCTGCCAAAGGTGGACTGGACACTTCGACACAAATTGACCAGAATTACCTTTCTCGAGGCAGGGCTCTGCGACATTCATGTTGGCACACACTTGGCTCCGTCTCCAGTGATTCATCTGGACAGACGCTAGTCCCCAGTATGGGCCTCAGTAGAAGATTGATCTATCGTATAACTTCGGCATGGCGCGAGATCTTTAGGGGCAAAACGAAATATGCTTACACTACATCCAAATAAACTTCACATATTGAAATTACTTTAGCAATAATATTGAACTGCAGGACTCACCTTTGTGTGTTCAATGTAGCGTCCTAAAATATACCAATCATGTCCTCTATGAATGCACACTATACGCACCAGAGCAACCGTCTTTGAAGGCAGTGTATATCTACAAAGGGACTCGAACTTGGCGTTGGCACTTAATCTAGGCACATGGCAAAGCAGCTCTAGTGCGTTACAGGTCACGGTAGTGCTGCTGACTTTCTTGCGGGCCACAAGCGTGAATGATACATTGTAAATAGTGCAGTTTACGCGTGTTACTGTATGCGTTATGTGTTTATTACTGTGTATTCATGAATCATCATCCCAGCACCTGCAGTAGCATATTAGGCGAAAAGCCAGACAAACGTCTCCAGTTCATCATTAAATATTTATCTTCACCTTTAAATATTTATTTTGTTCTTGAGTTTATAACATATTATGAAATGTTATTAGTGGCTCAGCAGAACACTGGAGTAACACTTTTTGAGTTATTTGCTTGCCTTCATTGGTTTTTTTGGTACTATATTGTCACGGGGCAATATACAGTGAACTCTCACCTGAACGAAACTAAAAGGACCCAAAAATAGTTCGTGTAACCATAAGTTGTGTAAACAGCATCGGCTTCAGCAGATGGCGAGTGAAAAAGTGTAATATGAAATTTATTTTGAACACAATTTTTTTATTTCTTTCGATTGGCGTCCTCAAAGCGCAAAAAGGGGAAGCTCTTCATGTAGTGCGTTACTGTGCATGGCCTCTGGCACAGGTTGCTGTTGGTGACACAAAATCTCTCAACTCTCTGATATATTCCACAGCCTCAACTTCCACAGCCTAAGTTTCTGACGCCAATACAAAACAACTATTTCTTAATCTAATGGATCTGCGCAAGTACTGAAACACGTGGCTCATTTTTGTCTACCACTTGTCCTTTTATGCTTCGATTGCACTATGTGTACAAGCGATGTTTTTTCACTGGCGTGCATGGCGAATAGGGAAAGCTCGTATCGGCTACGCCGGAGCTGCTTTGCACAAATCTGAGGTGGTCTCAAAAATTAGCTCGGGTCCGCATATGAAGTTTGTTCAACAGAAACATTCACTAATACGGAATTCACTTACCTTCAAACTTTTCCCCCAGTTTGCGTAACAAAATCACCGGGATAAGTTTCTAAAACTTTGTTTTTATTAAATATTTGTTAAAGCAAGCTTCGTACAAATGAGAGTTCACTGTATAGAACGAAACGTTATCACTGTGTGAGCGCCACCTGCATTTTGTTCTTCACCCCTATCAAAAAAAAACGAATGGTGGGCATGGTGTAAACCACCACCCATCACTTTAGTGGATTAATGTAGTGGGTGAACGGTGGGAAACGCCCACCATGGCGCAGGGTGGGTATGGTGGGTGCCGCAGTACCGGCAACGCTTGAGCGTGAAATGACGTCAGAATCACCGTGACGAGCTGCCACAAAGAATAAAAAAGAATTCAATAAAAACGGTATAAAAACACCCATCCCGTAAAAAAAAACAATGCGCCACGGAGGATCGAACGTGCAACCTGCGGATTCCCATTCGAAGACACTAACCACTCCGCCATACAAACATGACGTTGATTGTGTGTTAAATACTTAGTTCGCATACAAACTTAGAGTTCAACTTGAGTTATGTTTGTCGTGTACACAACATAGACAAGATCTACTCCTGCTACTGAAAATTGCACATTTATTAAACGCAAGCAACGGCGGCCTGTAACGATTGCCACTGTGTTATTGGCACTAGTGCTATTTTTTTTTACAATTCACAACTTCAAGAAAAAAATCGAGTGGACTGGGGAGCAGCAATAGTTTACCGGCGGGGTCTGCCAAGTGTAATATCCGTTTCGCGCTCGTTCTAAAGGGTGACATCTGCTCACGCTTTATGACGCCTCTAGGCTCATTCCATAGATACGCCCGCCTAATTTATTTGATTGAGTATTGGGATGCTTTTCGCGCAATGTAGAGGGCGGTCGTGCCAGCGCAATGCTGCAGCTCTTTCGCTAAAGCAACAGCTACATAACGGCTTGGCCAAAACGAATGCAGTGTGCCGGAAAGATTACGCTATCATATTGGTTCACCAAGCATGCGAATCGCCACGTCTGAGTTTTTGTACAAAAGCTAGATAAATGCTGGCGAGTGTGACCGGCGGCTGTCGGTGAGAAGAGACGTTCTCTTCAGCGGACACCATACACAATGAAAAATGCTTCATTTAGGTTAATTGATGCCATGGCTGCGCTATATTGTCATACTTAATCGTCTAAATTATGTATTCTGAAACCCGGAAACATGGATAACACAATTGTACGGGCTCGGTCGGTAGGCCTAACCTTTGGTGAAATTCATGGTGGTAGAACATGTAGTGTACAGATCCCAGCTTGGTACACTATATAAATTGCCTGCCATTATAAGCCCACCCATCATCTGCTCACTGCTTCCTAGCATTATCGCGATGGTGGGCAGAGCTTCTCAGCTTGGTACACCATGTGGCCCACCATAATCAGCAGCACCCATCATCTGATTAAAGCTTCCCAGCATTATCGCAATGGTGGGAAGAGTTTCTCAGCTTGGTACACCATGTAGCCCACCATAATAAGCACAACCCACCATATGCTTAGGGCTTCCCAGCATTATCGCAATGGTGGGCAGAGTGTCCCATTATTGCCCCCTATCTAGCCTCTGCTTTCCACCATCATTTCCACTTTGCCCATCATCTGTACGCCATACCACCCAGTATGTCCACGCATATCCACCATATTTTCCACTACATCCCACCATATCCGTCATGATTTCCACCATGCCCACTATTATTTCCACTACGTCCACCATGTTTTCCAGTATCCACCATGGCAATTTTTCTGATAGGTATCGCTTTGGTGATTATACTATTTTATTTTTATAACCATAAGGATTTTTTACGTTCTAATTTTTCATTTTTACTTTTTTAAATTCTTGGGAGAAGGTACAAACACAGAAAGCTCGAAAGCATTTCTCCAGCACTTTTTTGCCACTGAGGCTTGTCGTGTGAAGACCGTGAAAAATTCCCGAAACCATGACTTCTTTTGTAGTCTTGCATGAGGTGGATGAATGCAAAGCAACAAATGTTTTACTTGTAGGATATCTTTGTACAGAGATAGGTGAATACTCACCCATCTTAAGAACAAAGTTGTTGAAACTCTCTCTGTTGATGTTGTTGAGTGTGTCTTTGAGAGCCAGCGCAAAATCTGTCAGCTGCGCCAGATGGCCCCACCTCTCCTGCATGCTGGCGCCATCCTGATGGTACATATAGTAGAGGATGGGGGGAGGAGAGTAAATGGCTGTAGAGTTCTTGAAATGCAGTGGGTTACCATATTTTTATTACTTGTCTTCAGCTAGTATTCTTAATGCGGCACCAAACAGCAATTCAGATTCTTACAAAACTGACATCGTAAATAACAGCGCAACAGGATTAATATGGACAGAAAGAAGAAAATCATCAGTGGTGAATTGAAAACAGAGTATTTTGAAAAAATGAATAAAAAATTGAGGCCTGCGTGGAACGCACAGCACACTTACAACGAAAGCCGGAAGGGTGCCATTTGTAAATTCTTTTTAAACACTCTTTAGGTAAATGCTACAAGCACATTTGCAGGTACCCACTACGCCATAAACCATCATAACTTTTGTGCAGTACGGAGGCACTCGCTATGCTATTCATTGTCACTCCTCGAGAAGTGTTGTACCTGCTACACACTTGCAAGCAACTTTGTGTATTTTAATGCTGTCGCTGACAATGACAAAGAATTATGCCTGAATCTTTTGTAGTGGGTTGGGGCATCCAACCACTCACTCGATACACAATTCGCATAGCGAGACAGGTGATTGTTTTGTTGCTGTTTTCAAGCGCTTCATTATACACGTATTATAGTCAATCTTTACACTAAGCATGCCTGGGGCAAGTTTGCAAACTTGCCCCAGGCATGCTGAGGCATACCACTGAGCTACCATCGTAGCTCAGTGGTAGCTCACTATTATTCAATTAGTTTTGTCCCATTTTCCGCAACAGTGGTTATGGATACGTGTGGGGGCAGCGGCTCACAACTACGATGCCAAGAATGACCTTCGTTGTTAACTAATAACAGCAGTCGCTGCAAAAGAAAGAACATGCACTGATACTTTTGAGCCAGACATTGGTTGCGAGACAACCTGATTCATGGGTTCGCTAACCTATAATTGTAGTCTTCATCTAGAAGAGTGCTTGAAAGATGACTCATGTACTTGAATCTGATAAAAAGTTACATTTTCACTGCATGGGCGAAACAATGAATACAATAGCAACAACTTGGAATGTAACGCTGAGAATGGCAAGCAGACTGAAACGCCTAATGCGCTGCTCACGCATAAGTGATGCCCAAAAACAACACACACAGGATGAGAGCGAACTAACAACGGGAACAGCTCAACACTTAACACAGTGTTTAAACAAATACAACGAAAAACCGTAATCACAGGCACGAAAGAGTGTGAAGAAACAAGTGCCCAGTTGGCACTTTTCTGTGTCCGAAAAGCGCGCACTTTTCGCAAACGGGTTCTGTACAGCGAGAAAATCATCTTTGTGCACCCGGCAACTACAACGCAACCGTTCGGTGAAAGCCCAAGGCGTAAAATACTACCGCAACGCTAGATAAACGTGCATACGCTCAGGCATTCCCCCCCCCCCCCTCTGGTGAGGCAAAGTACGCTTGGGACATGAGGCCGCGGCGTCACAACGAGCGTGGCGCCGACCACGCTCTTTGCGCCATTTCGCTCGTAATGCTGGAAGCACGCTGGTATTTCATCCTCGGCCTGTCAAAAGCCTAATGAGGTCGTTAAAGAGTACAACTCATTAAAAGCACGCGCCAAGCGTGACTACTATTCTAATACCATACCAATTATGTTGCATTCTAACCCGCGGCATTTTTGGAAAGCGATTAAGCCTGATAATAAAAGTGCCATTTCACTGTGTGATGAAACGGGGACATCCATTGCTGATTCTGAAGTTCCCGACGCACTGAATCTACCGTTTTGCTCAGTGTACACAAAATAAAGTACAGATGCATTAGCACACTTTCCATATTTCAATTTTCGTCCAATGGAGGGTATTGAATTCAAGGCAAAGGGCATTGTCAAGGTCATTGACTCGCTGAAGTGCTCTTCATCCTGCGGTATTGATGGAATCAACGCGAAAGTACTAAAAAGTACAAAATATGCGTGCAGTGCGATTCTTTGTATTATTTTTCAGCACTCACTTGACGCAGGTACAGTGCCAAATGACTGGAGGACAGGGAAGGTCATTCCAGTCTTCAAAAAAGGTGACTGGTTTACCCCTGAAAACTACTGTCCCATTTCCCTCACCAGCATATGCTCCAAGTGCATGAAACACGTCATCTACTCTCAAGTTTCTCATTTCCTAAGCTCGGAGTACTTCTTTCATTCAAATCAACATGGTTTCAGGAAGGGTCACTCATGCGAATCTCAACTTGCTCTATTCACTCATGACATTCATCTAAACTTAGTAACATTCCAACCAATGCTTTATTCTTAGATTTTAAAAAGGCCTTCGATAAGGTTCCTCATTCTCGTCTTTTGTTGAAATTGTCGCGCCTAAACATTTATCCGCTTGTTCGCAATTGGATTGAGTGTTTCTTAACCAACCGGAAACAGTTCGTATACGCTAACAACTACACATCATCCACTTCACCCGTTCTGTCTGGCGTGCCCCAAAGCACTGTTCTAGGGCCGCTCCTCTTCCTAATCTACATCAACAACCTGCCATCTACTGTAACCTCTGAAAGACGTATTTTTGCAGATGATTGCGTCATGTACCGCCCTATCAATAACTCCTCCGACTTTTGTACTCTTCAGGAAGACCTCCTTCGTATTCAAGACTATTGTACCACACGGCTGAATTCACTGAACACCAGTAAGACCGTGAACATTTCATTCCATCGTCGACCCAACTATGCACCCTCCGTGTATAAGATTGATAACAGCATTATAGCTAATGTGCATTCCTTCAAGTACCTAGGACTTGACCTGTCTCAAGACTTATCTTGGACAGATCATACTACCCACATTATCAATTCAGCGAACAAAATGCTTGGTTACCTTCGCCGAAACCTTTTCATGGCTGAGTCACAAGTAAAATTACTTGCATACATAACGCTCGTGCGACCTAAACTTCAATATGTCTCTGCTATCTTTGACCCCCACCAATCTAATCTCACTAAAGCTCTCCAATCAGTCCAGAACCGTTCCGCCAGATTTATACATTCTCAGTACTCGTATCACGCAAGCGTTTCGTCTCTAACGTCTAAGCTGGACCAAATCTCACGCCTTTGCCTCTACCACAGATTCTTTCACACTATGCCTCGTGACAGTCTTGATTCAACTCACTCATCGTACATCCTGAACAAGCCACCTGAACGCGTTAATTCCACTCGTACCCGCACCACTACATTTCATCAGTCGTTCTTCGTCAGAACTGCCCGAGACTGGAATGGCCTTCCGAAAGATGTTGCACTTGTCCGTAATGCAGCACGCTTCCGATATACTATCGAACATACATGAATTGATGCTTTTGGACTTGCCTTTGTGGAATAAATTGTCTTATTTTTATTGCCGCCATTTGTATCTACTTTTTGTATTTTAGTCTTATTGATGTTTATTATTCCCACTACTGTCTGATCGTACCGGCTTAAAGCCGGTACGCACCGATGATCTCACCAGAGAAGGATTGGCCACCCTGGTGCAGTATCTGGCCACCCCCTCCCGTAGGCATTCGTCAATTAACTCACGGCCCTCAGTCCCCACCAGCTGCGGAGCAACTGACCACGGCGGCGGTCAGATCTGCAAAGCAGCAGAGGGTGCTAGGAATCTCTGGATACGGACAGGCCACCATTGGAACTTGAACTTAGCAACGTTTAACGTTAGAACGTTATCTAGTGAGGGAAGTCTAGCTGTATTATTCGAGGAGCTAGAAGGCATTAAATGAGATGTAATAGGGCTGAGTGAGGTTAGGAGGACAGATGAGGCCTATACTGTGCTACAGAATGGGCACGTCATTTGCTATCGGGGCTTGGCAGATAGAAGAGAACTGGGAGTAGGGTTCCTAATTCACAAAAACATAGCTGGCAACATAGAGGATTACTATAGCATTAATGAAAGGGTGGTAGGCATTGTAGTTAAACTGAATAAAAGATACAAAATGAAGGTAGTACAGGCTTACGCGCCTACATCTAGCCATGATGACGCTTCAGTTGAAAGCTTCTATGAAGACGTGGAATCGGCAATGAGTAAGGTGAAAACACAGTATACTATAGTAATGGGACCTTTAATGCAAAGGTAGGGAAGAAGCAGGCTGGAGACCAGGCAGTAGGAGATTATGGCATCGGCACTAGAAACGCCAGAGGAGAGCTACTAGTAGAATTCGCAGAACGCAATAATCTGCGTATTTTGAATACCTTCTACCGAAAACGAGAAAACCGCAAGTGGACATGGAGGAGCTCTAATGGCGTAAATAAGAACGAAATAGACTTTATAATGACTGCACACCCAGGAGTCGTGCAGGATGCTGAAGTGGTTGGCAAGGTAAGATTCAGTGACCATAGAATGGTACGGGCTCGAATCCGCCTAGACTTGAAGAAGGAACGACAGAGTCTGATACGCAAGAAGCAAATCAATGAGCTAGCACTGAGAGGGAAAGTACAGGAATTCAGAGTGTCACTGCAGAACAGGTACTCTGCTCTTAGCGAGGAAACCGACCTTAGCGTAGATACAATGAATGATAATCTGACGAGTATCATCACGGAGTGTGCAGTGGAAGTTGGAGGCCGGGTAGCTAGACAGGACACCGGCAAGCTTTCATAGGAAACGAAGAACCTAATTAGGAAGCGTCAAATCATGAAAGTGTCAAGTACAACAGACAAAATAGAACTGGCAGAGCTTTCGAAGCTGATTAATAGACGTAAAGTATGCGATGTAAGAAGGTATAACATGGAGAGAATTGAGCACGCTCTGAAAAACGGAGGAAGCGTCAAAGCAGTGAAGAGGAAACTTGGGATAGGCAAAAGGCGGATGTATGCACTAAGGGACAAAGAAGGCAAATTAACTACCATTATGGATAGATGGTTAAAATAGCGGAGGAGTTTTACAGAGATCTGTACAGTAGCCGAGACAACCACGACCTTAATACTATAAGAAGTAGCAGTAACCCAGACGACACCCCACCGGTAATGATAGAAGAAGTCAGAAAAGCTTTGGAGAGCATGCACAGAGGCAAAGCTGCTGGTGAGGATCAAGTAACATCAGATCTGCTGAAAGATGGAGGACAGATTGTGTTAGAAAAACTAGCCACTCTATTTACGAGGTGTCTCCTGACGGGAAAAGTACCAGAGTCTTGGAAGAACGCTAACATCATCTTAATACATAAGAAAGGAGATGACAAGGACTTGAAGAATTACAGACCAATCAGCTTGCTCTCTGTAGTATACAAGCTATTTACAAAAGTAATTGCTAGCAGAGTAAAGAAAACATTAGAATTCAATCAACCAAAGGAACAAGCAGGATTTAGAACAGGCTACTCAACAATTGACCACATTCATACTACCAATCAGGTAATAGAGAAATGCTCAGAGTATAACCAACCACTATACATAGCCTTCATAGATTACGAGAAGGCGTTTGATTCAGTAGAAATATCAGCCGTCATGCAGACACTGCGGAATCAGGGCATAGATGAAATATATATAAACATTCTGGAAGAAATCTACAGGGGATCAACTGCTACCATAGTGCTTCATAAAAAAAGCAACAGAATACCAATAAAGAAGGGTGTAAGGCAGGGGGACACAATCTCCACAATGCTATTCACTGCGTGCTTACAGGACGTTTTCAGAAGCCTAGAATGGGAACAGTTAGGGATAAGAGTTAATGGAGAGTACCTCAGTAACCTGCGCTTCGCCGATGACATCGCATTGCTGAGTAACTCAGGGGACGAATTGCAACTCATGATTACGGAGTTAGACAAGGAGAGCAGAAAGGTGGGTCTTAAAATTAATCTGCAGAAAACGAAAGTAATGTACAACAACCTCGGAAAGGAGCAGCGCTTTGCGATAGGTAATAGTGCACTTGAAGCTGTAAAAGACTATGTCTACTTAGGGCAGGTAATAACCGCAGAGCCTAACCACGAGATTGAAGTAACTAGAAGAATAAGAATGGGGTGGAGCACATTCGGCAGGCACTCTCAAATTATGACAAGTAGATTGCCACTGTCCCTCAAGAGGAAGGTATATAACAGCGGTATCTTGCCGGTACTTAGCTACGGAGCAGAAACCTGGAGACTCACAAAGAGGGTTCAACTTAAATTGAGGACGACGCAGCGAGCAATGGAAAGAAAAATGGTAGGTGTAACCTTAAGAGACAAGAAGAGAGCAGAGTGGATTAGGGGACAAACGGGAGTTAAGGATATCATAGCTGCAATAAAGAAGAGGAAATGGACATGAGCCGGGCATGTAGCACGTAGACAGGATAACCGCTGGTCATTAAGGGTCACCAACTGGATTCCCAGAGAAGGGAAGCGGGGTAAAGGGAGACAGAAGGTTAGGTGGGCAGATGAGATTAAGAAGTTTGCGGGTATAAATTGGCAACAGCAAGCACAGGACCGGGTTAACTGGCGGAACATGGGAGAGGCCTTTGTCCTGCAGTGGACGTAGACAGGCTGACGATGATGATGATGATGATGTTTATTGTTTTCTCTTTACATATGATGTCCACCCCTCATGTAATGTCCCTCGGGACCTTCGAGGTACCGATAAATAAATAAATAAATAAATAAAATATTTCCCCCGATATCTGAATCACTAGCTGTAAGTAGTGCGTATAATTGCCTTGCCTGTTTGAACGTTAACGCACTAGAGCCTTCATGGCTCTGTGGCTAACACCACGATCTGAGGAGCGACATGTCAGACGTTCCATTCCGCCCACCGAAAGCCTTTTTATGGATTAGTTTTTCTTGTGTTTCAATATATACGGATACGTATACATATACGATGACTGACGGCGGCATCAAACGCTGACACCAGTGGCAAAACCAGTCGAAAGAGTCACAAGATTTCTATCGTAATAAACATTAAGGCATTTTTGAACCAGAGTGGTGAGAAGCCTGAATTAAGTGTTTAGGTGGGCATCCTTCTTTGTTTCTTTTTGAATTGCTTCCGTTTTTTCGTTCCTTGTACCCATCTTTCTTTCTTGTTCTCGTTTCCAGTTTCTTTCTTCTTTATTTCATTTGTTTGTAATTTTTTTATATTTTTTCTGCCTGTCTCTTTCTATTTCTTCCATGCCTCCCTTTCAATTTTCTCTTTCAATTTTTGCACGGGGTTCCTGTTGTCTTATTTTCCTAACCACAGCACTAATGTCTCCATTCTCCCTTCCGTTAGTGCAGGGTAGCAAAGCGGATGCTCAAATTTCTAGTTAACCTCCCTGATTTTCCCTCGTTTTATTCTTTCTCTCTCAGTATCCACACTTTATATCGCCATATGTGCTTGGAGAACAAAAGGAAGAAGACTTCTCTTTGATGCGAGTGTGCGCTCACTATGCTATGGCTGGCTAAGCTATATGTATAGTTTTTCGGCGTTAATATTGATTGATTTGTGGGGTTTAACGTCCCAAAACCACCATTTGATTATGAGAGACGCCGTAGTGGAGGGCTCCGGAAATTTTGACCACCTGGGGTTCTTTAACGTGCACCAAAATCTGAGCACACGGGCCTACAACATTTCCGCCTCCATCGGAAATGTCGGCGTTAATATTCTAACACGAAGGATAATAAAAGAAAGAATCGCGTTACGATCATCATCAATATACCGAATAACATTAAGACTTTTGTTTGCGATGAGCTCGTACTTAATATGCTACAGCTGGAAATGGTATACGTGGTTTTGAGTGTGTTACGTCAAGCGACACCGACAGCTTACAACGGCCTGGCCTACTAAGGTGCTTCGCCCCGCCGGGGTGGTCTAGTGACTATGGTACTCGGCTGCTGACCCGCAGGTCATGGGTTTGAATCCCGGCTGCGGCGGCTGCATTTCCGATGAAGGCGGAAATGTTGTAGGCCCGTGTGCTCAGATTTGGGTGCACGTTAAAGAACCCCAGGTGGTCGAAATTTCCGGAGCCCTCCACTACAGCGTCTCTCATAATCATATTGTCACGTTACTCTCGACAAACTTGATAAAAATGGGCTCGTTTAGTCGACTACTCAAGCAGCGGCTCAGAGAGATCGTCTTTGTCTTCTTTCACTCTTCGATCTCACCCAAGCAAACCAAGTGGCAATAGTCCCCCCCTTTGAAAGCATCGACTCGATGCTCGTAAATAAAAAAAATGAAGGTATACACACGCAGATATAGATAACCAAAAGAGGGAGAGTGCCACTACTCGCAGCGCAAATGAGGAAGTTTCGCCAACGCTTGCGCCAAGCGCAAAAAGAAAAGGCATAAAAACACAGGAGAACACAAACAGCAACAGCAACGCAACGTCACGGCATGTCGTAGCACGTGAAACCACAAGGACTACTGTGTGAAGTAGGGCTTCAGCGGAACGACATGCACGGTTTCGGGCCGAAGCTGTCGACGAGAAGACGCTGCGCCGTCCGGAAATACCTCGTAGGTAAGATCTGTGATTCGTCTAAGAACCTTGTACGGTCCAAAATAACGACTTAGGAGCTTTTCGGATAAGCCTGGTCGCCGGACAGGGATCCACACCCACACTCGGTCCCCAGGGTGGTAGGTGACAGTTCGATGGCGGAGGTTGTAACGTCGTGCGTCTGCATCTTGTTGGTGACTGGTGTTTATGCCAGCTAGCTGACGAGCTTCTTCGGCGTATTGAGTGTATTGCTCAGCATCTTCAGCAAGTTCATTGCTTTGGTCGAACGGAAGCATAGCATCGAGCATGGTTCGCACGTTGCGTCCGTAAACAAGTCGGAAAGACGGAAATCACGTTGTTTCTTGCGTTGCCGTATTATAAGCAAACGTGATGTATGGAAGAATCTCGTCCCAGGTTTTATGTTGTACGTCCACGTACATTGACAGCATGTCCGCTATGGTCTTGTTAAGTCTCTCTGTCAGTCCATTGGATTGCGGATGATAAGCCGTTGTTTTTCGATGACTTGTGCAGCTCAGTTTTAAATGTCGTCCATCATTCGTGCTGTAAACGACGTCCCTCTGTCCGTAATCACGCATGACGGGGCACCATGCCGTAGGACGATTTGGTGCACGAAGAACTGCGCGACTTCAGAGGCCGTGCCGCGGGGTAACACTTTTGTTTCAGCATAACGCGTAAGATAATCTGTCGCAACTATAATCCATTCGTTCCCAGATGACGACAAAGGGAAGGGCCCGAGAAGGTCCTTTCCCACGAGGTCAAATGGTGTCCGTGGTGGTGCGATCAGCTGGAGCAGACCCGCGGGTCTCACAGGCGGAGTCTTGCGGCGCTGGCACTCACGGCAGCCTTTCACATATCGATGTACACTAGTTGATAGTCGCGGCCAGTAATACTGTTGGTGTACTCGGGCGAGAGTTCGCGAATAGCCCAAATGTCCTGATGTGGGCTCGTCGTGGCACGCAAGGAGGATTTCATCACGCATGTCGGTAGGAACAACGAGTAGGAAGGCTTTGTCGCTACCACGGGCGTTTTTCTTGTAAATAATGCCTCTTCTTAGACAAAAAGAGGGCAGTTCGCGAGCAATGTGTTGAGAGATTTGAGAGTTGCGGCCTTCCAGGGAATCAATCACTGGGCGTAATTCATCGTCTGCCCGCTGCTTTGACATAAATTCGGAGTCACTAACTGCTCCGAGAAAGGCATCTTCATCTTCGGAGCCCCTGACAGCGTTCCCCACAGGTGCTCGAGAAAGCGCGTCGGCGTCTTCGTGTTTGCGCCCTGACCTGTACACAATCGTAATATCAAACTCGTGCAAACGCAAACTCCACCGTGCGAGACGACCGGATGGATCTCTGAGATTTGCCAGCCAGCAGAGCGAGTGGTGGTCAGTCACCACTTTGAAGGGACGACCGTAGAGGTAAGGCCGAAATTTGGTCGTCACCCACACGACTGCGAGGCATTCTTTTTCTGACGTAGAATAGTTGGTCTCAGCTCGAGAAAGAGTACGACTGGCGTAAGCTATCACATGCTTAACACCGCCGTGTCGTTGTACAAGGACAGCGCCAAGTCCGACGTTGCTGGCATCTGTATGAATTTCTGTAGCAGCGTCCTCATCAAAATGGGCAAGAACAGGGGCTCTTTGCATTCTCTGTCTTAACTCTGTGAACGCTGTATCTTGTTCTGCGCCCCAAGTAAAGGGTACGTCATCTCGGGTGAGTCGCGTAAGAGGTTCAGCTATCTTAGAGAAGTTGGCGATAAATCGGCGATAATACGCGCACAAGCCGAGGAAACGGCGTACTGCTCTTTTATCTGATGGAACAGGGAAGGCGGCGACACACCAGTTTTGTCTGGATCAGGTCGCACTCCATCCGCACTAATGATATGTCCCAGAAATTTCAGCTCTTCATAGCCGAAATGGCATTTTTGGGGTTTCAGTGTGAGTTCAGCTGTGCGAATGGCTTCCAGAACCTTTCTCAGACGCTTCAGATGTTCTTCAAAGCTCTCGGAAAAGATGACCACATCATCGAGGTAGACAAGGCAGCTTTGCCACTTCAAGCCAGCGAGAACTGTGTCCATCATTCTCTGAAAAGTGGCTGGTGCAGAACAGAGGCCGAAGGGAAGAACTCGGAATTCGTAAAGTCCGTCTGGAGTCACAAACACGGTTTTTTCTCGGTCTCGTTCATCCACTTCAATTTGCCAATAGCCACTCTTTAGATCGATGGACGAAAAATACTTCGCACGTCGTAATCTGTCGAGGGAGTCGTCGACCCGTGGAAGCGGGTAGACGTCCTTTTTTGTGACGCTATTAAGCTTCCTGTAGTCAATACAGAATCGCAGCGTTCCGTCTTTTTTCTTCACTAGAACGACTGGCGAGGACCAAGCGCTGCTGGATGGTTAAATAATCCCGTCATCGAGCATCTCTTTTACTTGTGTCTGAATAGCCTCGCGTTCTTTGGCAGAAACGCGATAAGGCTGCTGCCGGATGGGGCGGACGTCATCGTCGGTAATAATTCGATGCTTCGTAAGGTGTGTTTGACGGACTTTAGAAGAAGAGGCGAAGCAAGATCTGAACTCCCTTAAAAGGTCGTGAAGTGCAGCCTTTCTCTCGTCTGACAGCGTCAAATTAATGTCGATGTGGTCTAGAAATTCCTCATCCTCATGCGTTTCCTCGGACGCGAAGCACTCCGTCACGTCGGCAACAGGTTCTCCGTAAGCTAGGGTGGTTCCGCGGAAAAGATGCCGGTGCTCGTAATTGAAGTTCGTAGCTAGTATCGTTGACTGTGCGTCACGGACGCGCACAACACTTCGGGCGGCGCATACACCTTGGAGCAGCAGAAGTGATAAGTTGCTTTCAGCCACTACGTCGCCGTCTTGGAAGTCTTCACAAGTGACTTCGATGGGAACAGTTGCTCGAGGTGGCAGCGTCACACTGTCGTCAGTAACACGCAGCGCAGGTCTACGGCATTTATCAGCATCTCGATCTGTTGCGCCTTGAGTCGAAAAGGTCACGATGCGCTCACGGAGATTTAGATTGCACCGTATTCCCGAAGAAAGTCCATGCTGATAATCAGCTGACGCGAACAGTTTGCAAAAGAACGAGGCAGCTGAGCACAAACGTTCACGCACGAATTTTCACTCTTGCGGTACAGCGACCCAGCAGTGTACAACCTGTCTTCCAGCTGTTCGAATTCGCGTTCCATTCCACGCATGATCACTTTCCTGAGATCTTTCGCTAGCCTCTCCCGCTGATGATCGAATGGTCTGCACCAGTGTCTACCAATGCACTGACCTGAAGACCGTCAACCAGCGCAGGTATGTCGAGTGACACGCGGTCACTAGGTTCAGATGCGGATGTTGCGGCGTTTTCTTCGCACCGCGAGTATTCTCTGAACGAAATGCCTTCGGCTTTGCGTGCAAGCGTCGATGGGAGGTCTTCCACACTTGAGTCCCAGCGACCTTGCCCCCGAAGGCCGCTGCCTTCAGTTTTCCCGACGAGGGCTCGGGGAGCGTTTCCCGTTGCCGTCACCCCTACCGAAACGTGGCTCAGTGGCTGCGGGTCTCCTCGGAGATGGTGACCGCGATTGCCATCGTGTAAAGGGTTGCACGCTGTTGCGCGAAATACTCTTCGATATCCCTTGGCCTTTGAATGATTCGGGGACGAGGGGAATTGACGGAAAATCCCGCGCAGGTCCAAGTTGCCTGGTAAGGGGCATTGCGGTAAATGTGACCAGCCTCACCCGCAATGATAGCAGAGGGGTCGTCTGTCTGGCGTAACGCCAGAATCAGACTTGCGCGTCGGTGCACGGCGACTATCGATGTCCAAATCAGCGTGCGCTGACTGAATCGCGACTGACGGTATCATTGTCTGGATCGGGACGTATGGCATTGTCTTGATCGGGACTTGCGGCACTGTCTGGATCGGGACGTGCGGCACTGGCTGGATCGGAACTCCTTGATCCGAAAGAGGACGTGGCAGATCGCAAGGCTTCCGCGTACGTACGACGGCGACTGTCAGTAGGACACAGGAGCCGTTTGCGGAATCAACCGACGTGGGCGGAAACGATGGGCGTGCAGCACCTGCTGGACCTCGTCGCGGATGACACTGGTGATAGAACCACATCGATTTGCCTTGTCCCGTAACATCTTTCTTCCATTTCTTCCCGGAACGACAGATCGAATGATCTCGCGAATCCATTCGGGGCTCTTGCTCCCAGGGGTGGGCGAAAATTTCGGGAGTTGAGGCAGCATTCACTTGACGGTCAAACTGGGCAGACCGTTGGTGCAGGTACACGCTCCATTGTGCCGCTTCAGCGAGGAACTCAGCAACACTTCTGGGGGGAACTGCGCACCAAACCAGCAAAAAAGTTGTTCCTTCACACCACGCATGAGGTGGCGCAACTTTTTTTCTTCTGCCATAGCAGATCCGCTCGCTTGAAAAGCCGTGTCATGTCCTCGACGTACATCGAGACGGTCTCGTTGGGCATCTGGATGCGTGATTGTAGTGCACGCTCCGCCCGTTCGCGGCGGTCGGGACTCATGTAGGTCTCCAGGAGGCGACGCTGGAACTCGCGCCAAGATGTCAGAACATCATCCCTGTTCAAAAACCACGTCTTGCACCGTCTTTTAGGCAAGTGTACACGTTCCGGAGCTTCGCGGCATCTCAGTAATTGATCGCTGCGACACGTTCGAACTCACTCAGCCGTCGTCAACATCTTTATGCTGCTCTCCGTGAAAGGAGCTAGGCATCAGCGGGTTCTGGACGGGGCAGTAGATCGGAGTGGAAGGTGTCGGAGCTTGCATGGGATCTGTATCGAAGTCATAGTCGCTGCGTCAGGGTTGCTGTCTCAGGCGGTAGGCCTCGTTGGCGGCC